>JAZGTJ010001005.1:0-58131 GCA_036877575.1 Botia almorhae
AAATATGGTGGGGTTGATGATGAACAGGTGTACAAACAGGAAGTAATCAGCAGGACAGAAGGGATGATGGGAAATGTAGTTCTGACTTGAGATCTCAGTACTCAAGTGATGGCTCCCTCTGCCGCCGTTTGGAGAGGGTGCTGGAGCCTCCACAATAAAAAGCAACAGAATAAAAAATGGTTTGAATAACATTTTTATAGCCAAGCAATAAAATTATGATTATTATTTTACTCTTTTAGCCATTGTCTAAACAATGGCTAAAAAACAGGACGTTTTGAACTTTCCTAAAACTTAAAAATCCTAAAAATCTGTCCTGTCCATTGAAACGTTTTCTTCCTAGAAATTCCCAGAATGCATTGTAAAAATCACTGCACATAGACTATTCACTATATTCAGTTACCAGAAGTGTCATTAAGGGGGCTTTGTATGTATAAAAACAAAGCCTTGTTTTATCATCTAAAAGAGATTTTGTTTATAATCATTATCTTTAATCCCTAATGTGCATGAAAGGGAACATTCCTGAAAATTGTATTTTACAGGAATTAGAGTTGTTAGAGGATTAAAAGGCCCCCTTTTATTTTCATTTATTTGTTCTTTTATGCATGCACTAAAATTGTATTTTTATTATATTTGTTTAAATTATATGTCATACTGTTTAAATTATATTTTCATATATGTCTGTTTTGCCTTATAAAAACGTATTAATATTTCAGGCTATTGTAGTTTTTAGAGTTACACTGAAGAAGCACAATGGTGTGTAAAGCTAGCAACATTGTTGATAAATAGCAGCTTTGTTTTAATGCACAACCTTGTAATTGTGTCTCAGGTAACCGAGTCAGCAGTGAATGAAGTTACCGGTGTTAAGCGAATCAAGTTTCTTGCTAGTTAGTTGGTTTGTTTGTTTGTTTTTTCAATGCTGACCTACAACAAATGTAACGCAGCCAAGCAAAAACTAACACAGTACCCTTATTTTACCTCTCCGCAGGCCGGCGCCTTTTCTGTACATAGCGTTGATAAGCAGTAGGTGACTTGTGTTCTGTTGCCCCTCCTGCTGCCCTATGTGACTTTATTGTGCTTCCGTCTAAGATGCTGGAACCCGAGTGACAAGGTAACTACAGTACAGTGATGCTGAGCACTCCCTCGGAAGCATGCACAGACATACACTGAAACATCCTCGATTGTTCACTAATGAATGATACACCTCACTCGCTTTCCTTTCTCTATATCACTGTTTCTCTTCCACACACACACACACACAATACACACAGACACACACACACAATACACATTCACAAATGGCATCCCTATTTCTGGGGCATCTTGTTTAGCAGAGTGGAGCGTTGTGGCTCATTTCTCGTTCGGCTTTATCTCTCCGACAAACACGTTCCGTGCCGTCACATTTCACAGATGAAATAAAAAACGAATCAGAATAAACAACAAAGAATAAACGTCACAGCCCAGGTTTGTTCTATAGCGCATGCAGTCAAGCCAAGAAAAATGCACACCTATGTTTGTGCAGATGAATAGTGCGGTTTGACAAAGGAGAGCAGTGAGAAATAAACGAATAAGGCGTATGAGAGGAGCGGCTGGCGGCAGAACACACTGTTTCTGGTAGCGCAACATATTGAAAACAAACCATACAATATCATTTCCTCTATGCTATACACAGATCTTCATTCTTAGCATGTAAACAGCCTCCACTGGGGCTGTGAAATTAAAACGTTCTATTATTATTATTTAGAGTCTATTCATTAGCTGCAGTCCGTAACTTTGTTGGTTAACAATGAACAAAATGCAGTTATTGAGCAAGTACATGACAGATCAGTGTTCAAAACGATCTCCTTACCGTACCCTTATTCGCATTGGTATTTATAATTTGAGCTATCGGGTCCAATTTCACAGAAAATATCAAAATTTGACATAAAGTACCCAAAGCAACCTGCAATGCCATGTTTCAAACAGAGATGGCGACAGAGAGCCAAACGTTACGGATTGCAGCTTTAATTTCCATTGATTATGCCTCCCATGCCCACCATTGTGTTAAGCAGAGATACCCAACACAGCTTTCACTGTGTAACACCGGCTGTGTCATCGAGAGGTGCCCAGGTGTTCTGAGGTCTCTGTAGTATATCCTGACAGTGACAGATCAGCGCTGGGTCTTTGCACGGCCTTCCTCCCACAGCTTGCTGCTTCCCAGTCCCAGCAGAGGACATATGTCATCCGTTTGCATTCAAACGTATCTAGGTCACAAGAAAACTCTGCATATGGGCCTGATGAATAGCTTGTGTCCAGGGTATTTATGCAAGTAACACATCACCCCCGTTTTAACACACTGGATCAAGCCACCTTCACCATTTACAGGTTTTAATTCCCCCCCCACTGCTCCTCTGTAGCATGTAAACATACATATTTCATGTAATATAGATCATGGGGGCTGTTTGCTAGTAATTACTACTACTGCACGTGTTTGTACAGTAGTGGCTTAAGGGCAAAAACACAGAGCTTTACCTGTACACTCTTTAGTGTGTATCCCTCAAAAGCAGCGTAATCACAATTAAGAGAACCATCTTAGCTGAGCAACCTAAAATTGTAATAGCACATGAGTATTTTCAAAGCAATACGGCATTTTACAGCTGTCAAGCTCCAAAAAACATGTACCCGCATTTTTGAGAATTGTTACTGACAGGTGACGAAAGCGTTCTCATAACTAGTTTTTGTTTTTTCACACTTCCTTTTGCTTGAGAGAGAGTTTCACCTCCAGTCTCACCTTTCAACCGCCACGCACACCTCCGACACCTTTACGACGCATCTTTAAAACACACGCACGGTAAACATTTGTCTTTGTGAAAGCATTTTGACTGAGAAAAGTACACACTATTCAGGGTGCCTTGGGGGGAAACAAGCTGAGCTTGACTGGCAAATAAGAAAAGCTTTTCTTGTACTTTGATGCAATAGCGGTATGTTTATGAGAAGCCCGTCTGTTTAATGCACCCTTGTGTACATTTCATGGTGGAATTAAAAGAGAGAGAGTTTGCTACAACGTATGTGCTTAGCATTTTGGCAAAGCATCGAGGGCGATTTGCCGTGCGGCCCTTCATCATGGCAAATGTTTTCCGAAAGTTATAAAGAAACTTTCCAATGACCTTGCCTCGCTAATTCATTTTCCCTAACATTTAAGCTAATCTGGATCCCCTTTTCCACACTGCTACCTCATTTATGTGGTTCATTTGCTTTGTTTAATTTGATTCAACGAGGAGGAGACTTGACTCTTTGAGTGTGTAACTGCAGGGAGCATTTGTTGTTTACCTCTGTTGAGCTTGCAGGCCATTAACAGGCTTACATTTTCCTAAATGGCTATATCTGAGTCTGAGCTAGGATTCGGGGCTTTGCAGCTGGGATTTTTTTGCAGTGAATATGCTTAGTTCATGGTTTTTTTTGCAAGCTACCCTAAAAATTATAACAAATACCCCAGCTAACAACATTTTGGTTGTAAGTTTCCAAAATGTTTTACATAAGTAACTAAAATATAAAAAAATGTCATTTTTAACGTTCTAGGAACATTCAAAATGTACAGTTTTTTAGACATTGTATTAACGCTGTTGCTTGGCTATAAGAACATTTTTCAAACGTTTCTGACATATAAAATATATACATTAAAGGTAAGAACGTTTTGATAACAGTGAGAGAACGCTTAGAGAACGTTAGCCAATGTTCTGAGAATGTTCTCTGTTAGCTGGACCCTAAAGATTACAATAGTACAAATGTAAATGTAATGAATGCACGACACTGGTGTCATTTATGCAGTGTCACTGTAATGTCACTTTTGAAAAGACGTGGACGCGCTGACAGCCCTCAAAGCCACGAGACATATATTTAGTTTCAGACATCTCGACACACAACAAAAGCATCTTTTCACTTCACATTTCTTCCTCATAATTAAAAAACACTTTCTAGAAGCAGCATTCATAAGATTTCAATCACTTTCTCCTCAAAGTGGAAGCGAACAGTCCGACGTTATTCATTTATTTACTCACTGTGAATATTTCATTTGATGTATATTTTTGTTCTCGGCCATTAATGCAGATGGAATGTTTTTCATCCTTCAGACATGCAAATAATGTAACAAGTTAACAGTGTGAGAAAAGTTTCAAAGAGTTTCCAGAGAATTCCATTTTAATAGAAACAGAAGGACACACGCAGCCTCACACAGCACTCATCAGAGCGGCGCTCCATTTTCATTTTCGCGTGCTGCTCTGATACTGTATTTTGAAGAAAAACATCCATTTGTGTTTTTGAGGGCCGATGCAGAATCCCACGTATTTGGTTCAAACACGACACCTGTTACCTTTAAAAAGTTATGGGGATAGAAATGTAAGTGCATTTGAAAGACACGCTAATTTGTTTTCATGTATTTTTCTTTTAAAAAATCCACAGATTTGGTTGTTTTGTTTTACTTTCTCCTGTCTAAGCTCACGAAATTGGCTGGTGCTGTATTTACACTGGTATAAACCTGCCAATGGTCTGCTCAGCTGTCTCTGTATATCAAGCTTCAGCAGCAAGAGTATTTTAACACTGAAAAAATGAAACGCATGAAAAACAAGTCATATTTGTTTTTATTCATATAAAATGTGTATTGCTGGTTTCATTTATCAGCTTTCATATATTCTTTCAAGCACTTTCCATTAACAGATTCCCCTTCTCTCACCCCAACACACACAATTAAATACAAATCAAAAAGCCAACCAAAACATTCCATTACAAGCTCTATTATGGATTCTTCTACCATCCAATTACTGAGATAATGGATTTAGGCTGATGTAATGTCGTATCAGTGAACTCCTGGCATTTGCAACAAAGCAATTCTAACACCCCCCTATGAAATTCCGCATGCCACTGTACCAGGAGTCAGTCCACTCAAAGTAAACCCCATCATTATCCCCAGCTGGGCCTCTGGTAACCTTTTTGTGAAGGTTTTGCACCTTGGAATTGCTGTGAATATTGTTGCATATTTCTCAGTTGTCTGCAATGTTTTACCCACTATAGGGGATTCATTGATGATTTGTAGTGATAAGATAAATGAAAACAGTTAAAGGAAACTGATTCATGATCTGAAACCTGATCTTCTAAAATGAAAATCTAATTCCATTAAAATTTAACGGATCTTGAGATTTCCGAGCTAACAGGGAACATTCTCATTGGCTAACGTTCCCTAAACGTTATCAAAATAATTCTTGCAGTAACATTAGTAGAATGTTTTTAATGTTATATATCATATCAAAACGATGTTTATATGTAAACATTACGGAAACTACCTTATAACCTAATTTTGGGGATTAATTGTTAGCTGGGCTTGTGATTTCTTACTATTATAAAGTCAATTTATTTAATGTGTTGCATACCGCTAGTAAATCTTTGGTAGTAGATCTTCTTAGTCTATTAAATTTACATTTATGCATTTGGCAGACGCTTTTATCCAAAGCGACTTACAGTTCATTCAAGTTATACATTTTGTCAGTGCATGTGCTCCCTCAGAATCAAATCGACAACCTTTGCGTTGCTAGCGCAATGCTGTACCAACTGAGCTACAGGAACACCTCTATTAAATTATATTAACACTATGAAATTTACAATCAAGCTAGACTTATAACCTTATTACTGTCAAGCCATTAGAAAATAAGAGGAAACCCAAAGCAGTTCTTCTCAGACACATCTGAATCCTTAATGCCTCTCCATTGGTCAACCATGACATCCTGCTTCACTGGCATAAACATTACGTGGTTTGTGCCAAACCCCCTCCGGTCATCTATCACCATAAAAGACAATATACAAATGAAACAAGGCCAAAAAGTTCCCATCTGCACTATTTAGACAATAACAAGAGCCATGATGACCTGGAAGAGACTGCAGGTTCTCCTTGGGATTTGTGTGGCTTTGCAAAATAACTGCACTGTCATTACGTCTGTGACTGAAGGGCCTTGAGTTTGTTAAACATCACTAGAACTTTGATTGGATCTGGGTTTTACAGTCAGATGAGATGAAAATAGAGCTTTACAGCTACAAACACCACAAAGTGGGTTTAGAGTATAAAGAGCCAAGATCATGCAGAGAAGAACCCAATCCCTACTGTGAAGTACCGTGGTGAATCTGTGATGTTGTGGGCCTTTTTATCTTTCAAAGGCCTTGGTAATCTTACTAGGATACAGAGAACCACAGACGTGGATTTAAGATCAAAATCTGTCTGCCTCTGCCAGGAGACTAAGATTGGGTCGTGGTTGGCTCTTTCAAAAGGACCAAATCCAGTGCACACCTTCGAGTCAACATACAAATGCTTCACTCACCACAGAACCAAGATTTTCCAAAGTTCATCCCGGTTTCCCAACCTAAATGTCCTTAAAAACAATGTGTGGCATGAATTACACTGTTCACAAGTGAGGACCTAAGGTGTACTGGCCTCAGATCTCATTATGTTTGTTCTCTCATCTCATCCATCATTAAAATGTAATATAATATTATATAGATGTGGGTAATCACAAGAGTGCTCCTGTCGATCAGTTGGAAGAGCAGTGGAAGGTTTGTGGGTTCGATTCCCAGGAAACACACGTCCTGAGGAAGCGTGTAACTTGAATGCACTGTAACTCGTCTTGGATAAAAGTATCTGCCCAATGCAGGAAATACAAATGCGATATGAAGCGAGTGATGCACAAGTTTTACATTTACAATGCCAACAGTTGTTGATGCAAAAATCGTTTATCGTTGCGATTGTTCTCGTTTGTAGTTAGTAATTCTGGAGGGCACACTTGCTCTTTGAACCTGACTCATTACAATCCCCACTTCATTTGGTGAGAATCGGTTAGTTCTGCTGATTTCAAAGATACGTTGAAAAGGCGTCTTAACCCTAACACTTCACCATGGCAACGCAATTGTTGTGAATTCTAGTTCCGCGCATATCTAATTACATAGTATGCGGTTCTCCTGTGATCGGTTAGCATGGATTGGTTATTGATGAACAGTGAAGCATGTAATTGGACCGTAATTAGTGAAAAATAGTCCCCATTAATGAGACATGGCCATTAATACAGATTTCAGGATATCATCCTTCTTCATATGTGTGGAGGAAGCGCTACATAAAAAGTAATCTGGTATAAGCTATTATTTTTCATGAGCGTCGTCGTGTGTTTGTGCGTGCGGTGTCGTATGCCCGAGTATAAAAAAAAGCACCAGACAGACAGGAAATGGATCCATGACAAAATGCTGCAGCTTGAAGCTAAGATTAGAAATTCATCTGTCTTCAATGAAATATTCAAGCACACAGGGCCCAGTCAGTGGCATTACTGAAATGATGGCTGTCTGAGCCGTACAGAACAATATTGGGGCCATACATCCAAAAGTTCAGTCCAATCGCAAGTCTTTGCCTAGTCCAAGGTAAAGATGAGCAATGTAGCTTTCATTGTGTTTTTAATCCAAGCCACAGGCGCAAGGTGCACATCTGCAATTGTAAACAGTCTCAAATATTAGAGCTTCCAGAGGTCCTACAGATACCGCATGTAACGAGGCCTAACAACACGAGAGTATGTATGCGTGTGAGTCAACTGCCTTATGTGTGTTCTCACTGATTGAAAGACACAGACTTCAGAAGCAATGAACAGAGCTGATACTACACATTTTCTGATTTTAATGTGTAAACAAATAATGCGACAGGACACAGCTGATCACTTAGAAACAACTGTGAGCCAGTTGTCCCAACACTCTTACATTAGAGAGCATAATATATCTGCATAATATATCACCTGTGTTTCTCCTACCTTGTTTTCTCTGTGTCTGTCTGTCTGTGTGTCTGTCTGTGTGTGCTGTGTACTCTGCTTAAAGATATCATACATGTAAAGCTGTTTTGAAACAATGACAATTTGTAAAAAGCGCTATATAAATAAAGTTGACTTGACTTGACTAGAGAGGGGGATAAAAACCTGCTATTCTTCTAAATTGGTGCGACATTTGTTGAAACAGTCAAATAAAATGTGACATGCTGTACTTCTCGCATTCATTTGTAATCATAACAGATATGCGGTCTCCACAGCAAACAGCATTTTTTCTTTATTGTCCCAGTACTTATGGAGAGCATTGTATATACTGTACATGTATATGTACTGTATATATACACTCTGATACTGTGAGAGAGCAATACATACGTCTGTACAGTACGCATATAATTGTGTGACATTGTCAAGAATAATAACATCTCCTCACAGTAAAAGGGGACAAACCAAAAAAGTAAAAATCAAAAGGCACCAAGCACTTACGGGTCAATTTTCCAAGCCTTTAAAATCAGAGGAAGGGAGAGTCCAATTTGCATGCTTTAGGATCATTTAGAAGTGACCTTCAAAGTGTAGAAGAACTCTGCGCAACAAATATAGAATGTGAAATGTCAAAGTGATTACAGAAGATGGCCGCACAGTTGCTCACGAAGCTGGTGCGATTCCCAAAAATTAGAGACTTTTAGTGGCTTCTGTGCTCTATTATGCCTGAAATCAACTGCCACGGTCTCAGACTAAACAATGTCGCCGGAGAGGAACGGAAATAAAGGTGAACTTGAAGTAGAGGAATAAGTCTAAAAAATTATACGGTACAAACTCTTAAGAGCTTGAAATGTCAAAGAGTTATTTTTGAAACAAGCATTTTTTTCTTAATGTTTTCTTTTTAAAAGGTAAGTATGGAAGTGTAATGGCTGAGGTTCAACTTGTTGTGTAATATCTGACCATGTACATCATATAATATTACAACAATATTACTATCTAGTTTACCCATATGGTAAACATACTACTGTTATTCCTATTTAAAAGTAGCTATTTTAAAGCATTTATTTAGCATGCGCTTATAATATAACAAGACATATAACATATAACTTATAATAAAACAAGAAGGCATTTTGGTAACACTTTATTATGGGGACCAGTTCTTACTTTTAACCAGTTGCCTCTTAGTTTGCACACTAGCTGTTTATTAGTAATTATAAAGCGCATAATAATGCCCTATTCTGCATTACCATATTTTACATCCTTTAATTCTACCCTATACCTACAACAACTACCTTTCTAAGGTATTAATAAGCAGTGAATTAGGAGTTTACTGAGGCAAAATTCATAGTTGAATGAATATGTATATGAGTTCCCCATACTAAAGTGTTACCAAGATTTTATTGGGTGAACAATTTCTACTCTAAACAAATTCTGTATAAATGCACAAAACTGTATTAAAGCCACTCTAAAATACTTTAATTTCAGCTCTCTCGCACCCCATGACAACCCCACAGCTGAGAAAACAACAGCATCTGATTCACAGACCGCCCTCCCATCCAACTCTTAAAGTCAATAAAACTATTAAGAACTTTATTTGTGATCTTGTTCTAGTTAATTCACCCAGACAAATGTGTCACAAACAGATTGCTAATACAGTTAATTAGTTTTAGATTTTAAAATGACAAAACCCGACAGTCAAAACCATAACAAGAGCCTGAACTTGTTGCTCTTTACAAGTCTATGTTATACGTGTACTTTTAAAATGGTTGTTTACGTTTATAACATTTAATTGTCAGATTTCACTTTTCTCTAATAATTAGTTTCTCTCTCCCACTGGAATAATGCAATTAGGGCTATTTGCTGTGATGGATTGCAGATATAGCTAAGTTATGTCAAGATGAACAATTATCTTAGTGTGATAAATAAAGTGAGATAAATAAATTAGTGCGGTTTAATTAGAAAGCTTGTATCTCGAGCTGAGAAAGTAAGCAGCGAGTTTTGTGTTTTGGTGAAAATGTGGTTATCTCGAAAAGAAAATTATGGCACAAGATTAATGCTTTATTAAGTACATTTCCAAATCATTTACAAGATTTCAGGCTGACATATTAATCAGGTTCTTGGAGAACGGCCTGATCTTCAAAGACCATCATGAGTTTTAAATAACAGAGTGTGTCCTTAACCAATGTGCCCACTGACCTGCATATTAAAAGAGCTTTGCAAGCAAAGAACACAACGTTACACACTAAGCTGTTGGGAAACACACAGTGTAGGCGTGCTGACTTTTGGCATTTTATAGATTTAACTCTGGTGGCTGGACCGCAGTGGTGGAGAACTGCTGTACATTACCGGCAAAGTGAGCCAGATCATGGTAGTCCTTCACAACATCCGTGACAATTTTAGGTTGTAAAAACATTTCCCTAACGTTTCCATTAAGTAATGTTAAAAATGTTATTTTAAAAGTTCTAGAAATGTTCAAAACGGCAGTTTTTAAGACGTTATATTAATGTTACTTTTTAACTTCTGCTAACAATAACATTTTTGATATATACGATATATATTGGTAAAAAAGTTCTACTAACATTACTGCCAGAATGTTTTTGGGTAACTTTGAGAGAACTTTTACAGAATGTTAGCCAATGTTCTGAAAACGTTCCGTGTTGGGATATAGGGGGGATAGCACTCAGAACCAGCCTGCAGTTTGGGAAACTGCACCCTGGAAATAGTGTTGGGCACAGATGTTTTGGGTGTGTTTACGTTCTACCTTGATTTGCATAATTCCATTCGTGAACCAAGTGCTAAAACAACATGGAAGGTGTGTGCGAATAAAAGTATCAATCCCCCTTCAGCAACCAAACGAAAACACCAAACAAACAAACAAACTAAAGTAAATGTGCCTCTAAACAATGCGAGAAAACAGTTGAACCTCTGTCCAGCTCGCAGCACGTCCAGCTGGGTATGAAGCGCTTCCATTTCATAAATCATAACACCGAACATATGCCCTAGCTGCATGAGTGTGTGCTTTCATCTTCAACAGCCCCCCTTTCTTTAACACTTCTTATCCAAAATAAACACACAGCAGAGAGAGCTAGTCAGATCCCATGCTCGTTGGTTTCCAAACAGAGGGTTTAAGGTAGCATGGAGCTGGACAGGAGAAGTTGGCGAGAGGAACGATAACTGCGCGCGTTTGCGCGTGTATCAGCGTGGGTGGGGGCAGGTCACTCGGTCACGTCCAAACTCAAAGGAAGTTGATCACTGGCGGCTTATCGCAGGCCGAGCCAGGCCACCCCTCGCGAATTAAAGGAGAAATAGTATCTTGCTCACTCATTTTTCAACCTCCCTGAGAAGCGGGAGAGCCTGTATGCTTTCTTTCTCCTCCACTGCTGTTCTGCAGAGATAATCCGGGGCCCATTCTAGGCTGCTGAATCCATCTTACTCCAGGAGGTGGACCAGAGTCCTTGGCTCCAGCGAGGTCATTGCTTTAACAAACCTGCTCTTTTACACACACACACACACACGTTTACTTATCCATCTAAATGGGGACATTCCATTGATCTCTAGTGTTTTTATACACAACTAGCTATAAACAATATAACCTAACTCTAACAAAAAACTTTTTGCATTTCTACAATTTAAAACTTAAGTTTTAATAAAGTAATTTTCTTATTATTTTAAAAGTGTTTTTACAAATTTAAATGTCCCCAAATGGAGGTTTTGCTCAGATTTGTCAGATTTTTCTGACTTTTAAGTACAAATTTGTCGGAAAAACTTCGGAAAAAGTACAGACTGGTATGGGGGTTGGATTTTTATAGGTCATCCTGTAGGGTATAATGCTTGCAATACTAAGGTCATGTGTTTGATTCAGTGCACAGACCGATAAGTCCATTGTGATGAATGTATATGACAGATGTATATATATATATATATATAAATCTCAGTTTTAAAAAGAAGTAGAATTATTATATGTTATTTCTTCCCCCTGCAGAAGTTATATCTTGATGTGCACACGGAAGACAATACAATGTACAGGTGTTGCTAGACTGCAGGTACAGTAGACATTTCTCATTTAAACCTGTTCTTCAAAAGTCCTGATGCTGATTTATGGATCTTTCCTGGGAATAAACGCTAGTATCTCTTTATGAAATTTTAAACCACATTCCATATGATTGTAATGTGGCATACATTACAATCATATGGAATGACAGTCTGAAAGAGAGTCAGGTGCATATATATGATGTATAAATATTATATCCCCGTGTGTGTGGGCATGCGTGTGACAGTATATATTTCTATGAGCCTAATACAAAATTCATGTTGACATCCAACATGAAAAATAACAGTAGGGTTAATTATATCTATGATTTTAATTCAGTAATCAAAAATATTAACAATCCAATAAATAAAGCATCAGGCTTCGAATTAAAGAATTACTCTCACTTTTAAATATATGTATATAAAAATAAACACAGAAAATTTATCGTGTACTTATATATGGGAAAATTAAAACAGGCTAGGGCTATAATTAGGTTGGACCGTCAGATTGTTTTTAAGTAACATAAACAATTACTATTTGCTAAACATTTGAGTATAAAAGGCTATTTAATGGAAGTAAATTATGTATTCAGAATAAAGAAACAAAATTGACAGTTGTATCGTTGTAAACACTCAAATGCGTTTGTTTACTTTAAATGAGTCTTTGCACACTTGTTATTGGTTTTTGTTTATCGTTCTGAACTTTTGTGTTTTTTACTGCTCTTGTTTGCATTGTTTTGTTGTGGGCGATTAGATTAGATTGTTTTTGTCAATTTGTGCAGGTCATGCTTATATAGAAAAGCAGAATGCCTAAAGTAGAGATAAAAACATTTTAAAGCATTTCCAGGGAGCAGATCCAGGCTGAGATGCTGCATGTTATTTTTTATATACGAGTCTTATATAATTTCACAAACGCTGTTTAAACTGAGGCACTTGGGTAACAGGAAAAGCAAAACTTTTATTTACTGAATTTAGGACATAATGTTACTAATTACAGAGATTGTCAGATCATTCGTACTCGGTAATGGATTACATTCTTGCAAGAGACCCAGTGAATTTTCATAACCCATCAAGAACGCTTTTTTGTTCTTAATTTGAATCTACTCGAGGCTTTTGTGAGCTCTCAGTGGTGCTGGTAAAAGCTGCATGCAATTCAAATTAATTCCTTCGGTGCTCTACAAACACTTGAATGTCGTGCAAAATTAGGTCCTCTAAGGCCGGAGCCAGAGTTCCTGCTTGGCTTGGTGCTGCCATCAGGCTGATCCTTGAACAGGACATCAATCTGCACAATGTTCCTCCATCTCACTACAGTGACAAATTAGGAGAGCTTCTAATGTCGGACTCGGAGGAAGTGCTCTTGCCGGTCTCTATTGGGAGAGAGCCTGATATTAACAGACCATCTCCCTGTTCCCTTGTACCATGACGGATGAAAAGCATTCCAAGGGGTGGCACGCCATGCGTGTCTCTTTCCATCTTGCTTTTTTGGCAGCAAATATCACTTATCCAGGCATCCAGAAATCTCTGCGGGTGAGCATTACACCTTACACCAGGTTAAGCATTTTTGTGTGGTTACTGAACGCAGGCCCTCCTGTTGCCGCTTTTCAAACACTTAACATGCAGATTTTGCTAAAAGTTCTGATTTAGTTGTGTGGTAATTTTTCAGGCTCTGTGTACCTCGGTGGCATTTGGAAGTGCCCTCTTTATAGATTACATTTACATTTATTCATTTAGCAGAAGCAGTTCAGGGAATAATTATTTCCTGGCTTGTTTTTGCAGCATTGTGAAAACAGTTACAGAAGAAAACAAAGCTTCAAGCTTTGTGGGTCGCCAAGCAACACAGACTGGAACAGTGTGGCAACCATTTCCCCACCCCGCTCGAAGTGTTCCGTACTCACTCCTGATCCAGATCCATTTCGGGTTTTCTATTTCCTGCCCTTTATGGTCGCTGCTGAATATAACCGGTCTGAGTGATCCTGTAACATGGGAACACATTCCATACTCCAGTTCCAGTCCAGACTGCTCACATACTCTGATCTGAACACAGAAAAACAGACAAGCGGAGTGATACAAACGATTTCATTTCAGACCTGTTTTACTACATACCTCCAATTACTTCCATAAGGACCCTATAAAGATATTTAGGCATTTGATCTGGCAATATTGTGAATATGTTCAAATATGTTCTTCAAACTTCATGCTGTTCGAAATCTGTTCACCATTATTTTTTCTGTGCAACACAAAATAATATTTTAAGAGTCTTAACACAGTTTTGTTTGTAAAGTTCAACACGGTAGGCCTAAATATGTTCACTTACCAAAGGATTAAAACAACACTATAAAGTCCTATAAACAGTAGCATCAAATCTCCTTCCCCATCTGTTCTTTTAAAGTCTAAAAGAGATGCAATATGAACTATGAACTGTCGTTGTATGGAACAGAGTTACATAAATATTCACGAGAAATGTTGTGCTCTGCAGACAAGATAACAGTATTGGTTGTGCTCACTATTGATGTATATGATCATAATAAATATGACCATAATAAATACATACACATTTCCCATCATAATGTCAGAAAGAAGGTAATTGTATGCTGACAGTGTTCCGCAAGCACGTCTGTTTACCTCCACTTGTCATTAACATTCCTCTCCATGCATTACTAACAGCACTCTCGCCCTCTCTCACTTGTTTTCATTTGGCATGTTTTCATTTCAGGGCACCTGCTTGCTTTGCTTGATTCGGGATGACTCCACATTAATCATCTTTAAATGTGAGCTCAGATATTCACTTTCTAAGATGTATTAACGACCCAATAGGGAAAGAGAGATTTGCATGTTGAGTGGGGGAATTGCACGTCTCCACGGCAAAGGTTGCAAGTATGGCTGTGAATGAGTGGTGACAAAAAAAAGGAGATCCTTAAACTTTTCTCTGCTGCTCTCTGCTCTGGGTCTGTGGCATTTTTAGCAGACGTGTCATTGGTGAGAGATCTAGAAGTGGTCTCTCCTACATTGTGTCAGCTACATAAAGGAGAGTGCTGGGTTAGGAAGCTTAGAAGCAGAAGGTAATTACCGTCTCAAAAGAGGAGCTGCTTTGATGTGATGTGTCTGCTGCAGGAAGATGGACAGCGAAGAAGAATGACTTCTAATGAAACGAAACACTTCTGCCGGTCTCAAACTCACGAGGAAACATTTTCGTGACGTTGGCTAATGTTCTGTAAAAGTTCCCTAAACGTTATCAAAAATGCTCCCGCAGTAATGTTAGTAAAACTTTATAACGTTATATATGATATATATCAAAAACATTATTCTTAAGTTGTTAATGGAATGTTTTTGTTAAGATTTATTAAACTAAAAATGAACGTTTGTCAAATCAATTAAAAAATGTTTGAATAATGCTTTTACAATTCAATTAAATTTGATTTTATTTATATAGTGCTTTTTACAATGTTACATTGCTGCAAAGCAGCTTTACATATAAACCAAGCGATAACGTTATTACAATGTCTAAAAATGGACATTTTGAACGTTTCTAGAACATTCAAAATAAGGTTTTTTACTTTTTTACAACCTAAAATGGTTAGCTGGAAACCATCACGTAATGAATGTTCATCTTTTGCGTGGAAAATGTATCTCTGTTGTGTGCTATTCGCGATTGTTTCTGAGAATGATATTGGTCGCGTCCTTGAGAGAAATGTGACGAGAGTGGAAGTGAGCGCAGGGCTTGAACCGACAGTCGTGTATGAAGTATCAGGTTAAAAAGTAAATAAATCCAAGCGCCAAGTTCCTCACTGGTTTTAATCAAAAGCTTCACAGAATTAGCTCCAGGATAGCGGGAGCGTTGTCGATATGATCAACTATTCAATTATATTGTCAATTATGTAGCAAGGTGGTGGGTGAGTCCTTCAGAAACTCTTGAGTGTATCCGTTATTAACTCTGTTGTACGGAATGATCTGAATATGCCAGTCTCTGCAGACGTCAAGGCCAAACACTTCGATAAATATTTCTGATTAAAAAATTCTCTCTAGGTCAAATATTTACTTTGGTCAAGATATCTGATTTTCAGGATTTGACAGGTTAATGCACTCTGTTAATTTGTACTTTTAAAATATTTTATAGGATGTCAGTTGGGGTAATTTGCAGGGATTACTATAGTAATCAATACAAATATATATATATATATATATATATATATACACACACACACACACATTCTATATTCACATTCTATATTTCTCAAACTGTATAAAACCCACGAGGAGATGTGAAGCTTGAACTGGATGCCATCTCCAGTAATGAAATAATCAAACAAATATCCCCAAATCACACAGGGCTGAATGCAACAGTTATAAGGCCGAATTGAATAAATTAAAGCTTTTAAACTAACATAATCACTTACTTTAATACATTAACTTTGACAGTTCGAGTAAAGACCCTTTCTTTATTGTCATTTTAATTGGTGCTGTAGAACGTCGACTGAGGCACAAGTTATAGAAGTTATTTACAGTTTGTTACTGTTGTCCTCCACCCTTGCGGCGTTTCCGGACCTTGGCTCCTGTTTATCTAGGGGCATTGTTTTATTACCTTCAAAACTCTACTGGGAGGATCTTGGCGATGGAGTTGCCTAGCAACAGGAACTAGCTGATGATCCGTGGAATCTGAGCTTGCCGACTAAAAGAGAGGGAGGAAATCAGCAGAAGGGCAATGAAATGGGGAATGGTCTGTTGAATGAGATGCTCTGTTGTAGATGTGGATCTATTAATCTGAAGATTAAAAAGTGAACTTGAGAGGGAAACACCACAGTAGCAAACAATGAAAGATTACGTTCAGCTTATATTCAGAAATTGAGAATGCAGACTACGGGGCTTACCTATCTTTAAAGAATTTTAACGCTTTCAGCTTGTGTGTGTATATATGTTTAATAATCTACATTTTATACACACACACACATACACATAAACATATATACACTCTCACACACACACATATATATAGAGAGAGAGAGAGAGAGAGAGAGACAGAGTAAGAACTGTGATAGAGTGAGACGCAAAGAAATGAAGCTTTGCTGCTGTGGTCACCTTGTTTTATTGCTGGCTTTGCTCATACGGAAGGTCAATCACAGGGGAGACCACTTTCAAAAAATGCCTGACAAGACATTTAGCCGCAAGCTTCCCTCTCCTACCTTCACATGATTTGCAAATCCTTTGAGAGAGGTTCTCCTTGCTTCACTTTATCCTCTGAAATGAGACACGCCTATTTCTCTCTCAGGTGTGTTTGATAAGCATTTGGCACCACATCAAAATCGCAGCTTTACTTTAAGGCTGAGGTCAAAAGAAAGAATAGAGATAGATCGGGTGCTTTAGCATAGATACTGGGTGCAAAAATACAACCAAACATAACCGAAACACAGATCATCTTCCGTTAAACAAAAGCTATATTTACATCACATTTCTGAGATTGTAAAGCATTCTTTCAAATCAATCAAAATTAATAGAAAAAAAAACATTCTTGCAGTAAAATGAGTAGAGTGTTTTTAACATTATGTATATCAAAAGCGTTATTCATTGTTAGTGGAACTTTTAAAAAACATTACAGAATTAAAAAAATGTTTGAATAACGTTCTTATAACATTAATATTTTTGTTACAAATGGAGACGTTAGGAGAACGTTCTTACAACCTAAAATTGTAAGCTGGGACCCCTGCTGCAGAACACGCTGCAGTAGAAAATAAAGATGCTCAGAGGCACAGGAGAGTGCTTCTCTGGCACGTCGCCAAATGCGTCATCGTAATTACAACAACAATTATAAGATAATTGTTATTGGTGAGACAAGAATAACAAAAAGAGAAATGTCAGGTCTATTGGCAAGACATTTTGTTTCTGTTCTCTCCTTCCAAACTCTTTCATTTTACCTATTCTAATCAGAGATTTGTGAGGTATGCTGAGTGTCATTAACCCCTATGGTTGACATGTATATAATATGCTAATCAATCTTTGTCTTTTTTCCTAATATTATATAGGCTTTGCTTTGCTTCTTGAACTTTCTTACATACGCACACTTGGCAGGAAACTTTAGTAATTAGCAAGAGGCTAATGATGTGCATTGAAGCCTTTAAAAATGGACGCCAAATCCAACAAGAGAGCAGCGAGTGAAACAAATGATTTCTCTAGAGGAGGTCTGCGGGACAGCTCTCCACGCCAACACAACCACAGCAAAAGACATCACAACCGTTCATAAATCACAACTCCCTTCTGTCATACAGCGACCATAGCCTGGAAATACAAGACTGGAGATCCAGCTGTATCACGTCCAGAGGATCTAACACTTTACAATGCCTAACGTAAGCGAGACTGCCGCTAACAGATACTGAAGTCCTTGGTGACTCGTGGTTCTCGTAGATGTTTGTCAACTTGTAGTTCAAGAGCATAAAAATCAGCTTACTCTCTTGATGCAAATGTTTAGAAGGCTTTAGCTTTAAACCTTGAGGTAAGTGCAGAGACATGCAGTTCCCTTAAAGCTGAAACCTCAGATGTTCTGAAATGCTGGCCGCATTTCCTGGGAGACATTTGAGATGTTTACTGAATAAGAAAAGAAATATAATAGAGCAGCTCTGGCAGAAAGACCGAGAGGTGTTTGCCAGGCATGTGTGATATTATCTGATGTTGCGGTAACCAATGTGAACTTTTCCTCAACTTCTACCTTTCAGTTTTATCTAATTAAATATCAAAGAAACATCAGAAAGATGTTTCTGTCAGTTGCCTTTTTTATCTTTTTATTCTGCGTCTTCTATTATATACAGTATATGCACACACACACACACATACACACACACACACATATATATATATATGCTTGGAATAAACCAAGTTCTATTTTATTCTCCAGCCCATGACAGTGTAAAGAACATGCAACAAGATTGTGTTTTTAATCAATTCACCAAACGGAAAAAAATCAATGTTCTCGCTGCTTCTAAACAACCATGGGCCATAAACACAAGTTACTGCTGATGTGTACAATGCAACAGCACTGTGCATGTAATGCCACTTCACCTGATTCGGCTTTCATTAGGATGGATTGTCTCAAAATCTCAATTACACAGTGCATTTGTTTAAAACATCACAGAAACAATAAGTACAACTTGAGCAAAAGAGATCTGAAATATTTGTGCCTTTGATGAAGGCTGACATGTAAACATTACCGCAGAAACAACCATTTTCCCAGCAAACCCTCAGATCTGCCGTGCGACACACTTTGCAGAAGGGCAAGTTTATTTATATGGCACTATTTGTGCAGTTTATTTATATATTTCATAAAATGGTCATTTAAAATGCATTACAAAAGGGATACTAAAGAGGAATCAATCTAAGACATGTAAAAGTCCATTTAAGTTCAATAAAAGGTGAAAAAGCTTGGATGAAAATGGATCACAACAAATAAAAAGTAAGAGGAAGTACACATTAACCTGCAATAAAATAATTTGCTAAATAAATACCGTCATAATTTTCCCAGCTAGAAAGTAAACACAATTTTTAGAATATCACTAATTTATTTAATGCTTTGTAGCTTCTGTTAGAATTTTAAGTGTCTGTAATTGACTTGCATTTCATCTGCCCATCCAATCAGATCGGAGGGCTGGACTAACTGAATTCAAACAACATTCCAAAGTTGAAATAACATTCCAAAGTTTAGTTTTCTTTTTTAATGAGGGCATGCCTGCCAAAGATATCTATTATTCAACGCATACGCATGTGTATGTGATGTATAGTGTATAGGACAGTTAAATTATTACCATGCTGTAAATCACATATTATTTTCTCACCTACAGATTTTCTGATCTTATCTCATGATGGAAATAGGGGAGGAGGGCATGGGCAGGGCAGCTGTGGAGTGCGAAAAGAACAAATCTGCGCTCGGAAATGTATAATTTAATCTTGATCATGAGTTAATACACCATATGCTCCTTGCAATTAAGCTGTCCATGGATAACCCATCTCTAATTTGTTAAGAGTTCAATGCAGCGTAAAATCTGGGGCAGGTCATTCCCCTGAGTTTAATCTAGCTAGCATGGTGGGAAGTGAGAGAGGGCGACAGACAGAGAGAGAGAGAGAGAGAGAAAGAGAGACAGAGATAGAGAGATAGCCAGGGACTCTAATTACAAGGGCTAAATCACCAATGAGAGAGCCGTGCTTGAAAACACCTTCAGCTATTCTCTGTCTTCATCCAGTGATTTATATTTAGACAAAAGAGAGCGAGACTGACACTCATTTCAGTGGAACGCACAGTAACACCAGAGGAAGTTTCTTCCAAACAAACGTATTTACATTGCCAAGACTTTTAATCTCAGGTTTAACTGAGAATAAAGTACACAGGACCAAAGGACCTAGTAACCAAATCCTCTCCAGTAGATCTCTAAACTAAAGGCTCTTTTAGCTCTGTGGGCTTTGAAAAAATAAACTCCATTAAAACACACATTTCACACTTTTCACACAAGTTTAACTTTTGAAAATCGTGAGACAGTTGTCATTTTTAAAGCTGGTTATATTTAAATCATTTTCACATGATACATATACAAACAGTTCCTGTTTGAGTCTGGGACAGTAAGAGAATCTCTACATAAAGGCCATTTTTAAAAGCAATAGTAAGTGATGAAGACATGGTAAGAAGTTTTTAAGACAGTTTTAATGTGACCTTCATTTAACAATATGAAAAAGACGAAACCTGTTCGTTTTAATATAAATCAGGCCCGGGGACATAAAAGTGCCCCAAGATGAAGAAACACCCATATATAGCTGCACCATTAAAAACATGCTCCCTATAGAGCAAGAGATTTCACATTAAGAGCCACATCAGGTAGATTCATTTTTCATCCAGATCATCTTTGCCTTATTACATCAACCACAATGACATGTTATTTGCCGCTGCAAATCTGTGCAGTCGTTCCATGAGTAAACTATGAAAACACGGGCAGGGAAATAGCGGAAGGCAAGAGCCAGGCTAAGCTACGAGCAGCCAGTCAGACTGAAAGGTAAATCATCGCTTGCTCCATAACATAAGCCTCCATAGGGAGAGCTGTGTTTTAAAGCCCTGTCTGACTTATCGATCCGCAGCCAAAATTGCACACAGGGCCCTAAACACACACACAAATACTTGACACTCGCTGTTGACTCATTTAATTAGTAATGTTCACAGGGGAGACTCTGGGTCTCTGAACCAAGCCTCCGCTGTTTTGTATAAGGGTGCGCCATCGCTGCGTCTTACAAACGGCAAGAGACGGCTGCAATATTTTATTAATTAGTCGACTTGCATTATTACACCAGGTTCGGAACGACAACGGGACCCAGTCGCGGAACGAGTGTACAACACGACGCCCGTCCTGCATTTTGATGTTGCGGATGGGTGAGCTTTAAATCCGAGCAAGTCTTACGGAATATTAAACGATTAATTAGCATTCACATCGCTTGTGAAAAACAGCCTTAATTGAATCGGGCACAGCAGATTTTGAGTGCTGGAGTCTCAGTCGTTAATTGTGACGTTCGGAAAATTGAGTCGCTAATTAACGGCTGATGGAAATATCGAGTAAGGAAAGTCAAATTAGTACTTCTATAATTGTATCTGCTGAACAAATATGCCAAAACGAATGTTTTTATTTTTTCCACTTCACTAATACGCCTGTATATTTGGAAGACATGCGCATTAGCGGATTATTGGGGAAAATGTTATGAGTTTTCCACTTTTTTATTATAAGGGAACATGGATTATCTGTCCAAATGCCTGTTTTCTGAGAGTATTAAGCTTCGTCTGCTGAACTAGCATTGCTAGACTACCGACTGAACTGACTGAAGCAGCAGCAGTGATGTGACATACATAGACACTAAATCAGTATCACTTAATTCCCACAGGCCTCCTTCAGTGATGTCATAGCACAAGCTTTGACTGATTCATGAGCAAAAATATGTCTGCTCTCTGAAAAATACACACAACTCTCTCTGGAGGACTGCGAGGACTGAGAGAGAAACCATTAAAGGCAGATAGACTCCTCTATGACAAATTTATTATATGGATAAAATGCTATCCATCCATCTTTTTCAAATTTTTACATCATTACTATAGGAATCAAAGTAGATACACCAGATATCAACTGCTCTGTTTGAACAAACACATCAGGCCTCATCAAGTGCAAAATGACAGTCAGTTTGAATTTGTGTGCTGGGTAAACAAAACTTTAGTTCCTCCCTTTCTATTTTCATTGCTACAGATGCTGGTCCTCCATTGCCGAATTTGACAAAGAAAGGGATTACACCGAAGATGGAAAAGTGTGCTGACATCAAGCACATCCGAGTACAAGTGGGAGATGAAGGTTTGCGTCCAACTGCCAGAATCAATAGGTGCATCAAAACTATCGCTGATGCTTCACTCTGCCTTTTCTCCTGTTTTATTTATCTCGTGTTTACCTCTGTCAGCTTACAATAGCAGAAAGCAAAAATGCTGACAAACATTTATCTAACCAGCTACAATGTTTTCATTTCCCCCTCAAATAAGATTCCCACTAACAGGGAACGTTTTCAGAACATTCTTTAAAAAGTATTTTTTATCCAAAGTATATCCAAGTAGTCAGTGAAACATTTTAAAAACGTTACAGAATTAAAAACATAACAAATAATACAACACAAAATACATTAAACAAATTGGATGTTCTGAATGTTCCATGAATTTAAGCTAACATAGTTTAAGCTAACACAGAATTCTAACTAACGTTTTCGTCACTTAATGGAAATGTTAGGGAAACGTTCTTACAACCTAAAATTGTTAGCCGGTGTGTAGCTGGCAGAACTCGTGCTGAATGAAGTGCTCCCTGACCTCCCCTCAAGCCTAGCTAGCTCACTCGCACATGGCTTGATGTTGAAGTGAAACATCATGACCTCTTGTCTGTCAGACAAAGAAGAATTTGTTTCAGCTTCATCTGACGAGGAATTGAAGCGAGGTGCCCTTGATAGGGTCACGGAAGAGTTGATTTGCCATTTTGGGTGCCTTTTAAACCTAAAGTGACCTGGTTGTAGCCATGGGAACCCTTCAGCAGCTGCAATGCAGCTTGGCAGCACAACCAATGTGAGATTTATGATCAAGAAAAGCAACGTTTGAGCCAGAGCCAAACAGTTTGACAGCATCTGCTGATGTCTTCCAACGGCTGCCTCTCTGAACTGTCATGACATCTGAGCTGAAAGTTTGCTTGAAAGAAAAAGTATTACTTATAAATTAATGAAAAATATAATAATGTAGTTATAAAAACAATGCTTACATTATAGAATTTAAAAGACATAGAATTAAAAAAGTTTATTTGTTCTAGAACTTTCTGAATTTGACCAATATGCAGCATTAAGTCAAAGTTTTCAGCTGTATTTGATTTGAGTGGCATAATGATTTCTCTACTAAAAGAACCAGCTTTGATTTATCACTGCTGGTCCCCACTGGTGTAAGCACACTTGTGTTTTTGATAAGCTACTATTACTTACATGCATTTACACTTACTGCATTTACACACAAGTGCAGTCACTGATGATGTCATCAGACGTCAAATCGTCTCAACTTAAGGCCCGGGTCACTTTCATTTAAACACTGCAGGTGCTTTTATTCATGAGTCATGAAGTGAACCCTTGACAAAATATCGGAGGGTTTTTATGCATGTAAGCTGACACTGAGCCCCTCCAGCTGAAAGCATTAACATCAAATTAGTGTTAGTCTAATGGAATCTTTGCTATGGCACTTTGATACAGTATAACCACGCGGTCCCTCTGACACTTTGCTGTATTTGCGTTCTGATTTTATTCCCCTTCAGCAAATCTTTGTGAATAATAATCACACGTTCTAAACTGCTCGTTCGATGCGGCTGTAAAAATCACACGGCCATTGTGCTTCCCGAGTCTCCACAATCATCCTTCCTTCCCGGAATCGAAGCCACATAAATCACACCACATTAACTTGCAATTAGGGAGACCTTTGAAATTCCCCCCTCGTTTCATAAAGTCTTCTGCTAAAAGAAAACCAATCATTTTGCCTTCTACCACTATGACCTTCCTCCCTCCCACTCCCCCCTCATTGAAGAAAAAACTCTCCTTCTATCGACACCCTTGAGTCAGCGATAACATCGAGAGCTTGGCTGGTCAAAAGTCAATTAGACCCCAGTCAACACGCGTTTATTTTCAGCCCTGTTCTTTCTTCTGACATGAAATTGGTGGCGTTAATGTTGTAGCTGCGGGAAAACAGCCATTTTTTTAATAAGGAATTTGTGTCCAATGCGCCTAACAGCAAAAAATCTGAATTCTTCATTATAAATTGCCTGGGAGGAGTGCGGGAAAACTTCAAAGTGCTGAGAAATTACATTCAAATTGTCTGTTTATTCATTTACAGGAGAAACACTTGGCAAGAAGAAAGGGGCTTTATTAAGAAGTTTTGAGCCTGTTTATATCAATAGCCTCTCAGGTGTCACCGTTTAAATAAATGCAGAGCATTTGTTTCATACCAGTACAGGCCGCCAGTACACGCTACAGTGCTTTAAAGTCAAAATATAACATTCTTATTTTTTACGCAATATTGCATTTGCAGCGCATTATAAATTATTTATGCATGTATATTTGAATGTTCCCCTTTAAGAACATTCGGGTGTATTCGACATCTTAGCCAATGGACAGCACAGCCAATTAATAGTGCAGTGTTTGACTGGCAACTTACTGCTATCCTAAACAAATTGTGTGTGTAACAAGGCTTTCAGATCCACGCACTCCTTCAAAGTATTCTCTTCAGCCTGTTGCGTGATGTCATAGCGGATTATTTCCAGAGAGGATGTTGCTGTGATGTTTTTCTGTGAGGCGAGGACTGTTTCCGCTTCTCTGTGACTGAACGACCATGGGCGGAGCTCACGATGTGACGGTATAAAAAAGTAGGTGTGGTTATCTTGCTCTGGGGCAGATCATATGAAAATGACTACTCAGTGATGTCACAAAGCCAGACATTTCACGTTCGTTGGTCTCCCGAAGATCGATTACATAAATGCTTGTGTTATTAATAAGGAGAACATTTCAAGCTGTGAAAACAAGACCTCTTATATGTCAAAAGCTCAAGAGAAATTTGATTCCTGATGTCATGTCCCCTTAAAGAAGGGACATTGTCCCCTTAAATGAGGAACATTTCATTAGGAATAGCTGAAACAATAACAAGCTAATATCCCTTTTATGCACTCTTACCACCATTAATTGAAGAGAATCAAATCATTTACTGTTTGTTATTGACTTTCAAAGCCACTGTTGCACATTGAATGTGGCCTTTCAGGGTATTTCATCTGGCTTTTCTCATTATTGTTCATTTGTAACACCATGATGTGATGTTGAAGCATTTGTTTTCCAATACAATTTTCATTCCATGTGAGTGAATTTAACATTTCATATAAAAATGCCACATTCCCTCTGATTAATGAGGCAACCCACTGATTTGCATGCGACTGGAGGTTAATTGACTTGTATCATGAGGTATTCGTAGTGGAAAATGTCTTTGAAATCTCTCTTTTAAGCGTAATTATTTCCACCGCGTAAGAAAAAAGTTTGCTCATTTAAATGAAGAATATGAAGTCCTACCAAGATTAAGGATCAAATAAACAGATGGGGGGAAATACAAGTAAAGATCATGGGAAACAGGAAGAGAAATATTAGTAGAAATAATAGTTTGAGTAAAAATATTTCATCATTACAGGTAAAAACATGTCTTGTCTCAGCATGGTTCTGTGTGGCTCTTTAAACTCTGAACACTGAAGGAAAAAATTCCAGGAAAAAAAGGAAGGAAAAAAAGGGAAAAAAATCAACCCGCCTTTGACATGTACAGTAAAATGCAGAGATTTTCAAAGAATTGCACAAAAACGAGAGAGCGAGGAACTCACAGAACCCTGAGTGTGAGGCATCAGAATGGAGGGGTTGGTGTAGAAGATGCTCCCTTGACTTGCTTTCTCACTGTTCTGGCTTGAGTGTAGCTGCTCATCTCAGCAGCTTGTGACCTCACTCTGATTACATCTGCCGTCCTGTCTCTCATGCCCTGCTGAAGCTGACATGAACCCTTGAACTCGGCCTCTGGGCTGGTCAAACCGCTCAACAAAACCTGATGCCAGCTGTAAAGAGTCTTGCTAGAAGATAGCCTGTAGCGCTATGACCAGCTTTGTGGTTTCTTTTAAAATGGTTTGCGAGCAGTTAGAACCGCAAAATATACAGTAGACTTGTGCTTCACCCTGTCAGGGGCCTTATCTTTGTGCTCCTGACATGTTGTAGGTTGTGCTGTGGTCTCCAAGCTGCCATCTTCTCTTGTTCCTTCCAACCTGGCCACAAGGCCTGCAGCCCATAGACGGGGAGTTTGGATATGAACTAAGCTGTCTGCTCAGTGGCCCTTCCAGACCTGAAGACCACCAGAGGGTTCTGAACACGTCAACCACTCTGAAATATGGAGGGAGAACATGGGGGTCGGATGAGCTGAGCTCGCTGCTGAAGAACGTGATGTGGACATGAGAGAGATTCGGGGTCATCCAGGTCTCTCCCTCAGATAGATGTTGTCAGAATGTGTCTCGGTTATTTTTAGTCGATTTTGCTGGAATAGCCGCGCTTGCATAAAACAATAAAACGCTGTATAAGAGCGCTTGAAAGATCAAAACACTTCTAAATCAATAACGGAGATGCATTCTTCAAGAAAGGAGAATTCAAGAGCAACCTTTTCATAACAAGAGGGGTTTTGTCAGGCAAAGCACAAAGTTTGGTGATTGACTTACCTACGAATTTCCCTGATGGCCCTGAACTCAACTGCCACATCAGCCTGAATTGTAGCATGCTTAAGCAAAACAGGCTCTAAAAAGGATTTACACTTGGAAAAAAAAGAACAATGAGTAAAAGTTCACCGATGGAAGCTAAAGAAGAGAGCAGAGGATAAATAATACATAAACATATATCCCAGCTAAGAATAGTTAAGGTTGTAAGAACATTTCCCTAACATTTCCATCAAGTAACAAAAACGTTGAAAATGTTATTTTGAATGTTCTAGAAGCTTTCAACACCTCCAGTTTTTAGACGCTGTAGTAATACTGCTGCTTGGTTATGAGAACATTATTAAAAAAACGTTTAATTCTGGAAACATTTTTAAAACATTCCACTAACAAGCGAATAACAGTTTTGAAATATATATTATATATAACGTTTTGAAATCGTTCTACTAACATTACTGCAAAAATGTTTTGATAACTTTGAGAGAACCTTTCAGATTGTTCTGTTGAGTTAATGTTCTGTTAATGTTCCCTGTTAGCTGAGTGTATCTGTGCTTTGGAGTTCTGCAGAGCACAGTGTCACATTCCTCACCTCAGGACTGGTGAACACTTAACTCGAAGCTGTCGCGATTCCTCCAATTATTCCCGACAGCTTTCCCATTCGTGTGGGAGGTGGCTCGCCCCTGAAGTGCTCGGCGGAATACCAAGGCGCCACAACATCAATTATTTAGTCTGGCTTCCCATTCGCATGCTGCCTTAACTGCCTCAGTTTTGTCCCATTAGAAATAAAAGGGCTGACGAGATTTTCGCCCATGATGCAGCGTGCACAGTGGCGTATTTGAATAATGATCCTGGATATTACCTGTGTGGGGCTTGCATGTGCTTTCACAAGTACTTATCTCCAGCAAAGAATTGTCGCCGGAGATGGGCACACAGCTGCTTTAATACGCTTGTAAATGTATATGATGAGGCTTCAACTTCATCTCGCAAAGACGACTAAAGTGATGCGGGCCTGATACATACAAATTGATTGGGAGTAAAACCGTGACAGACAGAAGAGTGCATAATATACATAGAACAGTAAAGAGATGGCAGACCCTGTTTGAACCTGGTATTTATATCTGTCTCGGGTGATGTAATCACAAGTAGACTGCGCTAAAAGCAGGTGTACAAAAACACCTGCTAAATGACTTAATGCAAATGAATAACTGCAGATTGTGAAGCACACGTATCTAAAGTTCAGGCACTAATATATTAGAATTCCACTCAGAACGTCATGATGTGGCGAAATTAAAATTCAAGTACAGGCTATATTTGAGAGCAAAAGCGTGTCAACTTTACTGTTTTTCTTACCTCTCTGTGCTTTATTAACCTGCACTCTTAGAAAAAGGTGCTAAAAAGGTTTTTTTTTGGTTCCCTAAAGAACGTTTCAATCTAAGGTTATTAAAAACATTTCTATTATTTAATCTGTGGAACCTTTCTCCACCAAAAAAACTTCTATGGATATTAAAGGTTTTGTATGTACCACACAGTCTGATAAAGAAGCTTTATTTTTAAGAGAGTATGCTGCAGCAATACATATAGAGGAAATTTACAGTCATGGTCACAGGAAACACATTTGAGGTGCATGTTAATGTAAACATTCAGATGACCATTTGTGATCGGCTTGCCTGAAACGGTTGTTAATACCACATGTACTGTAGGGACAGCAAGTCAAAACTCCTGCTGAGAACATACATTACAGACAATTACAAATAGTTCACCCATTTTTACAAATGAATTACAATAAGATTACAATAAAATAGATATAATGTCAGAGAGAGAGAGTATCAGAGTGTTTTATCAGAGTAAAGGAAGAGTAGAGAGACTTTAACAACACTTCTTTTGGCAACTTATCACACCCAAGGTAGAACAAAAAATAAACCAGAATGCACTCAGCTGACGCCCTTGTGGAAGAAAAATACAGGTAGTTCAAGATGTAGAGAACATTAAGAGAGAGAGAGAGAGAGAGAATGAGGAAATAAATAAAAGTTGTGAAGATAATCAAAAATAAAGTCACACCTACAGCTGTTCTTCATGATCGCTGACTCAAACACAAGGTCCCTGAAGTTTTAACGCTGTCAGTGCTGTTCGGAATTAAATTAAAATTCCCAAATTTAAATAGCATTTAGTTATTAAGTGGTCTGGTTCTGATAATTGAGTGTGAACGTAAGAAAAGATAAATGTTCATCAGTGGGACTCACAGGTGATTCTGAAAGCGGGCAGAAGTGAAAATCAGCGTTTTTCTTGAAAGCACAAGCTTTTTATCTGTTGAAAGGGTAATAATGACATTTCAACGTCAAACTGGAAAGGAAAAATGAGAGCTAATAGAAATGAAAGAAAAATAAGAGATATAAAAATTGTGTGGGGGGAGGGGGGAGTAGTCAAAAAACATTTAAGATTGTAAAGTTGGTATTAAGAGAAGCCACACTTAGATTTGGATTGGATTTTAATAACACAATTCTTCAAAGGGCTCAGCAGATCTTGGCACATTTACATTTCAAAAGGATAAAGATTGCTTTCATTTCTGATGTTTTCCACAAAGGTGACTTTTTATATATTTTTAAAAAGCTTTTTTAAAGAGTTTATATATCAATTGGTTTGACACCGTGTGCCGTCATTCCAATTGATGTTTTCAGCTGTACATACTGTTTTCCACTTAGCAGGGGGGGATGCTATGATATTGCTTTTAGGGCACCTCACTTTTTTTTTATTCTTCTCGGATTTCACCCTGAATAAATCTCATATAGTTTTAAAGACAAGTACTGGCAACCATTGTGCCAGCACCCATCTATCTGTCTGTCTGTCTGTCTGCCTGCCCTGTTTGCCTGCCCACCCATCTATCTATCCATCCATCCATCTTGTTGTAAAAATAAATAAATGGCATTTAACGTCCTCGTATTCTCCGCATTTTCCTTTTGTAACCAACCGATAAATGAATAGAACGATTTTTGCTGTTTTCATTCCGCCATGTTTCTCTAGCACTGATCACACCATGAAAACCAGCCCAACTATAATGTATAGATCTCTGTTGCAGGGTGAGGCAGACGTACAGGCAGACACAGACAGACTCTATACAAGCGCACGCGTGCGTGCGTGTGTATATATGCTACACAAGGCAGTCAGGACTGGCATGTACCCATTAGCTGAATCACCTGAGGTTCTCAGTGGGATTTTGGGGAGGATTAATTTGCATAGGTTAATATCCAGCAACTCTGGAAATTACACTTGAAAGGATAATTACTTAATTTCCCTCATCCATCCCTCCTTGAGTCTTTTTTCCGCTCATCACAGGTTATGTAAATGGCGCCTTCAGCCGGTGCTGCGGCACTCAGTGTTTAGACAGTCTGTGACGCGGGCCTGGCTAAACTCTGTGCGCGTCAGCTCATTCAGTCACCGCACAGACACATTGATTTAGATTTGCTTTAATTCCCCTTTCACATTGCCTTTTTGTCATTAGCATAAGGAGAGCAATTCAGTTCGACTCCAGGTAATTTCTGCAATAACATGAGTCATTAAATATGCCTTGGGCAAGCGGTTTCTTCATTTTTATTCAATTGTGAACAGGATTAATCCAGAGACCTCTCATAAGTCTTAGACACAGAATAAAGCCATTAAAATGTTCCTTTCCAGCCCATGGATATGATTAATTAAATCAATTAAAACAACTAGCAGAATAACAACATTAAGAAAAAGGAGATGGTGTCAAATGTCGGCTACAAATTAGCACCTTATGTTTTATAAATGCGCAAGTTTCACTCGCGCTAAACTTGTTAGACATGCCTTTGCGTTCACTCCTACACAGATATCTTTGGACTGAACTCAATGCATGTCAGCTGTAAAGCCTTGCTGGACCCACGGGGCATCGTTAGACAATTGAAAGTAAACAACGTACAGTTGTGCACTTTTTTCACTGGCTGTTTCACGTCAAGGGCCATTAAAGGAGCATACCGTGGAAAAGTGCTAATGCACCGTAGGTGGTAATGTGAAAATGAATGTCAAAATGGTGATTCCAGGCAGCTTTTCAGCTGGATTGTTTCAAAAAAAGACACTTGCTGCATCTAACACAGCCAGAGTCCACGGAGACTTTCTCCATAAAATGTGAACGTTCTAACATACAGTGTTAAAAATGATACAAGAGTGGGAATGCCTTATGCACAAACCCTTGTTGTTCGAAACCCTTGTTTATTGGACACGTAAGACCATAAATTGCAGGTGTCCGCTGGAAGTAAGTTTTCACACCATAAACTGAAAGCCATACTCTTGCATGTTTCCTCTTCAATTTCAAAATTACTCCTCCAGTTCGAGAAAATGGAACAAAGATATTTTTCATGTCTCGTTTTCCAAATGCAACCGTTTTCTCTCAATGATGGTGTAATTTTGAAAATAACACCAGAGAAGGACGATCTGAGAGTTTGGCTTTCAATTTGATGGAGTATGAACTTCATCCTGAACGTTAGTCAAAAAAATATCTTTGTCCTACCACATGCGTGCATACGCATACTCACACAATATATACTGTACAAAAACAGCTTATCCCCATTCCATTTGAGCGAAATGTTTAGTGTTGTGTAAATATTGCAACCGACCACCTGCAGCCATTATTCTGTGTCATTAAACAGGAGAAGAACCCGGCTAACAGGAAACATTTTCAGAACATTGGCTAAGATTCTCTCAAAGTTCTCAAGAACATTCTTGCGATAACATTAGTAGAATGTTTCTTTAACATTATCATACATATCAAAACATTATTTTAAAAATGTTACAGAATAAAAGATACAGAAAGATACATAGCTCAGTTGGTAGAGTGCCGCGCTAGCCACACAAAGGTTGTGGGTTCGATTCCCAGGGAGTACATGCACTGAAAAGATGTATAACTTGATTGGCTTTGGATAAAACCATCTGCCAAATGCATAAATGTAAAGAAATGTAAATCTAAAAAGCTGGACGTTTTGAACATTCCTAGAATCGTTCCTAGGAAACGTTCTTAAAACTTACAGTTGTTAGCCAAGAATCACCCTCCCTCAGATAAACTCACAACATCTTTCAAAACAGCTTTTACACACTTAATCACTTGACGCTAAATCTAACAGAAACACTATAAACACGGAGCCACTCATTATCATCTCCACTTAATTTTCTCATAGCTACTCTTTAAACTCCAGAACCCCCGTGAAGTACCAGGTCACACTGTGTCTTCAGCTTAGCGGGAAGATCAGGAGTGAATTCAGATGCTCTCCGTTCACTGTAATCAGCTGGAAGAGCACGAGCTGAAGAGCTGAAGAGCTGAAAGCAGGTGGTACCACCCAAATTACTTGATCAGAATTAACACTGTTCTCTCACACACTCAGAATTAACACGGTTCACAAGTTATGTGTTTGAGCTCATGCTAAGCCTGAAACAGTGAAGAGTTTGTGAAGATTTGTGTAAAGTATTCGACTGAACATTTGAAGGGCGTGATTAAGTGGTACTTCAATGTTTTGGTGGCATTTAAATTGGGTCTGATTCGGTCAAAAGTGACACTTAACCTGCTTGAGAACCACTGTGCTTAACCAATGTAGATGATTTTCTTACAAGCTTGAATGTAGCAAAATAACTGAAGGAAGAAATAGTAAATCTACAATAATAGTTGTAATGCTAATTAACCGGTAAAAGCGGTAGAGAAATTACGGTATCCACCGCACGTCTGGACTGCTCGCCCCTTTCCTGAGAGCCATGGGGGTATTGTTCTCAATGTGAGTTGGAAACCTGCTAATCTGAAGAGCTAATTTAGCTGTTTAACTTAATATGTGGTTATGGAAATTTCATTTGTAATTTGTGTGTGTGTGTGTATAAGGTCTGCTACCTGCTCTCTCTCTCTCTGTCTCTCTCGTTCCTCTGTTACCATTATTTGTCTGTGTGCACCTAATTGCGTAAACCGTCTGATTTTATCCAATGCAGAGGTGTTTGTTCTCGCAGCATGCAGTATAGATCTCTCGTCACGCGGTCACATCGGCATCAGTCGCCTGCCAACCATTGTTTTGTTTTACACAGTCTCTGCCCGAGTCGTGTCACCTTACCCCCTCAATACGCTGATTCCCGTCCATCTACTGGCAGTAGCGAAACAATTTTTCGACCAGAGAAAGGATATACTACAGGACCTGGGCCTTCCAATCAATAGAGGCAAAATGATCATGCTAACTCACATGCAAACAAACAACCTCTGTCTGAGCTTTAGAAATCTGAGGCCTATTACAAACAACAACAGCAAAAAGTTTAGTTTTAAAAAACATTGTACTGTATACCTACACGTTCTGTAGTGCCTCTTACGTAATAGCTTGCGCTTCATGAGCTAAAGTGGACATAATAAAGTTGTTGGACCAAATGCAATGACTGGAACATGTTACGGTTCTGCGCCTTCTATAGATATAGATATAGATATAGCTAAACAGTATAGTGATCACTTTACTTACTATACGGGGTGTGAAGAGATTTTTTAACCAGCATAACAAAAAATCAATCCAAATTAGTCCATTTTGAGAGAGTGTATACATCAAATTCAGAACTTTGATGTCTTAACCAATCAAATCAATAGAAACAAGACTTTTTTTATATCCCCTGTAGCAGTTAGCCTATTACCTGCATAAGCCTATTATCTGCAGCACTCAGCCTGCGGCCTCATGCCTACGGCCAAGACATAGACCCATTGACATACAGACAACTTTAATAGTGCTGGTTATATTAGCAGTTTACTCTACTCAGCATCAGGTAGGTGGTGGGCATGATGGATGCATGCATCAAGCTAACAGTGAACGTTCTCAGAATGTTGGCGAACGTTATATATCATGTCAAAAACTTTATTCTTCAGTTGTTGGTGGAACATTACAGAATTAAAAAATCCTTAAATAACGTTCTTATAACCAATCAATAACATTAACACAACATCTAAAAACTGGATGTTATGGATATTCAACATAACTTCTTAAATGTTTTTGCGACTAAATGGAAACGCAAGAGACACGTTCTTACAACACAAAATTGTTAGCTGGGCACCAGCATAACTCACAACCCCGGGAGGGCTCACAGACAAACCCTTGCGTTGGCAACATCAAACCCGTTTCGAAAGTTTATAATTATAGCTGGTATTTCACTTGTCTAGCAGGAAAGAGAACGAAAATGTTCTCTTCTGTTCGAGTCGACGCTTATTGCAAAGACAGATTGTTCTGACCAGAGCAACTGTGCATCACTCTGACTGCTTCACTACAGGGAATCCAAGCCACTTTCCTTTCAGTTTCCACTAACCAAGCAGGCAAACTCCTGAATAAAACATTCTCAGGCATGAACTTACAGAATTACCTTCCTGAATGAGAGCAGGATTGTTTTCTATGTTTCACTTCGCAGGTTTTTTTTCCTTTGTCACATTGAGTTTTGGCAATGCCGCCGCAATGAGGACACCTGTTGTGCTAATGTGACAATACTTGCTTGTGCCAGCTACTTTATATACACAGTTGGGAACCAACCCAACAGATGCCCATGTTTCATGAATTACTTATCACTTGTCTCCGAGCTAAAACTTGTTCTTACAAATATTTCAGTGAATAGTTTTATTGACTTTAAAGTTTAAAGCTGCAGTCCGTAACTTTTGCCGCTCAATCCCCATCTCTGTTTAAAACATAAAATTGCGAGGTACTTTACGTAGTTTTCTTTACGTATGTCGAACTTAAATTTAGCCAAATTGACATTTCCTCAGAAATCGGACCTGACAACTGTTTGAGTGTAAAACTCAAACCATTGATCTGTCATGGTCTTGCTTAATAAATGATTTTTGTTTATTTTTAACCAAAAGTTTTGATTTGCAGCTTTAAAGTTTAAAGTGCATTTCAGCATGTGTCTTTGGATAATCGATTCTGAATTATTAGACAGTTAGTTTTATTAGTTTAACATGCACACATTATGTACATTCATTCAGTTAGCATCGTTTTCTAAACATTTATTCAATATTACACTCTTCTCGTGTATTCTTTGTGAATAAACATGATGCCTGATAAATATGATATTTCTGATTCATTTCTATTGTGTTTTTTAACCTTTATGCTTACCATTTGTAATAAATCAGTGCAAAAGTTTAAAAGTAACTTTATGACTACAAGAATGTTTCCTACCAACGAGAACTTCTAACATGCATTGGTACAAAAGAAAATAATGTTATGAGTAATATAAGAGACAAGAAAGTAGCACTGTTATGTTACCATGGAAAATGTAGTTTACCAGTCAATGTACAAAAATATCTGATCGCTCAATCCTGCAATTGGCCAGTCAAAATACAGTAATTTAAAGAGCTGTTTAAAAATTCCTGATATGCGCTTACTAAAAATATCATATCTAGCCCTACTCATTTTTTTCTGCACATATTTATACACGTAAGTACAAGAAATGAGACTGAACTAAAGTATTTCCTTTGAGATTTAATAATTCCATTAAAGCTGTACTTTCCTGGTTAAATCTGAATAAAACATACAGGCCCTTCAAGACCAATAAGAATCAAAGTATATCCGATTAGCATAAAGTATGATTTTAAAATGCTACCCATCATTTTTTCTTTACAGTCTATGCAATGCAATCGAAGTGCAACATAATTAAAACACGCAAAATACAATTTACAAGTACATAAATTAAAGCCCAGTTTATTTGCGCACATGGAAATCCATGTATTGTTGCAGTACGCACAAACAATTCATAATTAAGCAAGATTCAATGTGCTACTTTAAATTCTCAAAATTCGTACATTTCACGCTAAAATATATAGCTTTCTATGACCAGGTGTATGAAAAACAAATAAAAATGTTGTGAATCTGTGAATCTAAATTGTTTATGTACATTATTGTTTCATTTTGTCATTTTGGTTCGACACATGCCACCTCCTCGTATTCCCACCCCATCACACACACACACACACACACACACACGCATTTGTCTTACCTGTTCTCTTTTATTCCAGTTCTCTTAAAGCTCTCATTCAAGTTCTGACAGCCATGGAACACGTTTAGCACATCAGTGGGACTCCAGATCACTAGGGGTTTTGCCAGCACTGCTATCTCCATAAATTACTTGGATCATGGGGCACGTAAGCAAGCTTGTTAAAATTGCAAATGAAATAAATGGAATTGAGAGGAAATGAGAAAGGGAAAGAGAGGAAATAAAACAAGAGATGGGTTTAAAAAGTAAAAGAGTCAATAAGAGGAAAGACTTGGACGAGAAGTTGATGCTGTTACACCCACACGGGAACTTGTGAGGAAGAGGACGGGGTGCGTGTGAGTGCTATCAAACATCAAAGCTATTTCAATTGCAGAAGGCGTCATTTGCAAATGAGAGTTTTGTGGGTGGGTCCACTGGGATGGTGCTGAAGTTTGGGTGTCATGTCAACAGAGGAAGCAATGCCACTTATACTGAACCAATCACAGCTGGACTGTCACAAATCTTACAACGATTATTTCCTGCATAACAGTGTTCAACAGTGTCAATGTAGATACCAGCTGCCACACAGTCTCTATGAAATGACAATAAATGAATATCAGTAAATCGTAGGGATGGATGGACTTTTATTTTGAAAGCACTAACACTGATATATGTAAATACTGAAGAAAGGCTATCAATCTTGTGACTATAACATCTGTTTCTAGTTCATACTACTACCTGACACAAAATATTCAGATACTTCAAGGAATATTTCATCCAAAAATGCCATTATTAACAATAAGAAACTGTAAAGCTCTATCCTCTGTTTTTGCATCTTTTGCAGTATCATTTACACATTAATTATAGCTTAATGATAAAATATATTTGGAAGCCACTGTAGCTTTAAAGCCGCAGTCTGAACAACAATCAGAGATTAAGCAAGAACATGAAAGATCAGTATTCAATACAATCTCCATATTAAGAGTAACGATGCATAATTTGAGCTGTTTGGTCAGATTTACCGTGAATTGTCAGCTTGGCATCACATGACTTCGACATGTTTGATAAAAAGCCCCTAAAGTAACCAGCAATTTTATGTTTCAAACAGAGATGGCGGTACAGAGACAAAAGTTATGGACTGTAGCTTTTAAAAAAGTCTTCAAAACAACTGTAAAACTGCCCCTAATAACACTGAGGCGAAGCACAGCTTCACACTTCACACATAATGGCTACATTTATTCCCCGGCACAGCAGGTAGAGCTGGATTATCATCTCTGTCCAGAATTAAAATTTTACAAGATAAATACACAATGAATTAATAGACTAGAAATTAAACCGTCCCTTCATGAAGTCTATTCATCTTCTGCTTTATAAACACCTGCTGCACAAATGTGTGGACTCCTATTGCTACAGGCCTGCCGAGCTGTTTGTTCTCTCTTTCTAAATCAATATGCCTTTAAACGAAGTGTATGAGTCACCAGGCAATAGTCGATCTCCTGCTGAAGTCAGCTGGGAACGAGTCAAGAAAGATCACGAGTCCCAACCAAGAATTTAACGTGTTTTTTATGGTTCCCATTAAGCCAAAGTTCCTGCACTCCAAATTTACAAAACCATCAGAGTATTCTCAACCGATTCAATGTACTGCTCCATTAAGTGTTCTTTGATTTCCTCCAGTTTCTCCAGTTTAAAAACTTTAGGTTGTAAGAACATTTTCTTAACGTTTCCACTAACGTTTCCATTAAGTAACGTACGTTAACGTACGTAATTTAAAAACTCTAGGAAAGTTCAAAACATCAATTTTTTGACATCATTGCTTGGTTAAACGTAATTGCTTCGTAATAACATTATTCAAACTTTTTTAATTACGTAACATTTTTAAAACGTTCCACTAACGGCTTAAAAGTGCAATTTCTAATATGATATATAAAGTTTACCAAACATTATACTAACGTTACTACAAGAGCATTTTGATAACGTTGAGAGAACTTTTAGAGAACATCAGTCAATATTCTGAGGATGTTTTCTGGTTGCTGGGTTAGTACCTAGACCCACTAGATACCTAATGTGGCTTCTTTCTCCCTTTAGATAGTACTGTGAATTTATTCTGTTTGTATTTTTGCTTCATGGGTGTGTTTAGATCGACTGCTTTTGGCCTTTAATGTTGACGGTCATACTGAGGCAGCACAGTGTTATTAACCCGAGAGCTGAGAAACATACAGTATTCTGTAAAATGCTTTGGCTTCTTCTGATAGACTACTAATACCCCTAATGCTGTATAATCCCTGACTAACTGTAGGTACCGCTTGCTCAGAACATATCACTGATTGCACACTGGTCAAACTGGTTCCCAAAGACGTAGCTGGGTGTCAAAAACAGTGTCCATTATCTGTTGGGGCCAGAGCCCGGGATTTGCATAGACTGGCTTACCAGATATCTGTAGCAAAAAGAGACAAAAAGATGGCAAAAGGATGAGAGAAAGCAAGCATTAGAGTATAAATTGAGGGATTGAGGAATCTTTCTCCCTCTCTCTCTCTTTCAGTCAAAAGATAAAACTGCAGACACAGGACTAATCTTTTGGTAATTTACACAAAAACTTTCACCGCCGTGTCTCTCATGGTGCGATTAGCAGAGGGATTTATTCTGTGTTCGCCACCGCTGGAATTAATATCTAAATCTGGCGGAACCAGTTGTGTCAGTTTGAGCCGATAAGTGGAAATATGTGTCTGCTAGATTGCTCGCTCAGTCTCTCTCTCTCTCTTTCTCTTGCCCCTCCCATTTGCACTTTCCCTTTTTTTAATAGACTAATGATTTACATTTATTAGACTCTTTAAGGCTGTTGTATCTGTCTGCTATTCTTTTAAAGGGTTGCTTGAGACATTGTGTGTCCATTTTAAAAGCTTCAGCAAATCCGTCTGTAGCTCATTCGCAGCACCTGTGTGCTTCGATCTTCATCTTCAATGCTTAACTCATTTTTACTCAGGAAAGACGCACTTACTTCCATGTAAACTATGCCTTAGCACAGGAAAAGCATCTGTGTGTCTAGGTCAAAATGAGTTTAGGTCATAAAATATCTAATTTGCCATTCCACCCAGATCAAATACAATCCCATTGCCTTTATTCTGTTATTATGCAAAGAACAAAGAATGATGGTACAATTCAATTATTACCAACGCTTTTGGCACAGTCGTGAGTTAAAGATTGCAGCATTATTTGTTGGAAATCATTATAACCAAATGCCTCTTCAGAAAATCTCATATGTCATCATTCTGTTTTTTTTTGGTTACTATGGTTTCAGTTCTATGGTTGAACGTACCATAAAACAGGTGTCTTGCTAAGCTCGGGTTCCATTTCCTTCATCTCCCTCAGTGCCCACGTCCACCAGGAACCCTCTCGAGGTTCCAGCAGGCTGGCTGCTGCTCCCCTCCCCTAACACTGTGCTCTGAGCTGGGAAAGAGAAAGGAGGAGGTGGGCCAACAGCAGGAAGAACCAGCCCTGGGGAACCAAGCTAAAGTGGGTTGTATAATGATACGCTGCTATGTGCATGTGTGTGCGAGCCGTTGAATTTCCAAATGTGATTCTGCGAATGACCGCCGTTGCAGACAAATGACAACGTGAATATTTTTTTCAGCCACGTTTATTTGAAATGACTGTATCACTCAGTGGCTTTCATTAAAATCTCATTCCTCCACGCGTGCCCACGTACACATGGGAGAAGCCGTACCGAATATCTGGATTTACTTGAGGGAGTAGCCGCATATGAAAGGATCCTGGAACCTATTTCCATAGACTCCACATCAGCAAGCCTATACACAATACTGGATACATCAATGTTTAATGCATCGAGAAACACACACGCGCGCATGTTGGCATATGTGGTTTATGAGACTCTCCATAGTCCTAATAGTTTTTATACTGTACAAACTGTATTTTTAACTGTAGTATCCCCATTAATCATGTTTATATTTTATACACATCATTATACACATTTGTGTCCTCATAAACCACATATTCAAACCTACAAACGCACACAGACATACTTACAGCAATGAAGAAGGTGTTGGATGGTTTTGCTTATAAATAGAGGAAAACAAATTTGCTCACACCTCTGATGGAACTGCTCAGGAGACCCTATTTACTAACTAAGCAGTGATGCTGAAAATAAGGGCTCTGTGAAACATAGCATTTAGCAGATATCATTCACTGCGCGTGTCTCTATTAGCTTTTTATCAAGATAAATGAAAAAAGGGAAAGCGAGACGCAGGAAGGCCCCGGTTCCCCACGGCATATCAGATCTGCTGAGTCTATCTCTCATTTAAAGTCTTGTTTAAGAACCTATTTTTACAGACCCACATTTGAGGTTGTCTGCAAACATCGTTAATACCCTATTTAATCTATGGCTTTTTGTTTTGTTTACATGCTTTTGATGTTTAATCTACCTGTTATAGTTAAAGTTGTTGCATTTCTTTCACCGGTTTATTAACTACTGTTGTACGTTTAGTATTGTACGTCCTCTGTGCCATACTATCCTTAAAGCTGCAATCCATATCTGTTAGAAATGTAAAACAATTAGTTATTTAGTACATGTTAGATCTAGCTACTATATTGTATGTCTGTACTGTAGATGATGCAGCATTTGTAGCTTGTTCTTACGGCAGTTGTGTATAATTTAAATTTATCTGTGTTAATAAATCAGCCAGCAACCTGCAATTTTATGTTTCAAACAGAGATGGCGGTAGAGAGGCAAAAGTTGCGGATTGCACCTTAAAAATGTGCCTTGATATGTTGATATATCAACATATGATGTAGGCAAAAATAAATGTGTCACATTTGGCCATTTGGAGTTTATCAGTATCGTCTGCCCACATCGGTGTTTATTTAATGTTGTTTTGTGTACATCTCACTTGCCATACAATATGCACATTTCTGCACTATATTGGCCATACACCTCATTATACTGGTCATAGATGTACATATATACAGCTTTCTGGCCAGCAGCCACAGCCACTAAAAATACAACTCAGTGGACCATTAGCCTGGTCTTTTCTCCTTCAATGGCACGCTCATGGATATAACAGAACGAGGTGAAGATAACGGGGACTTAAGATATGGAAGAAAAGAAAACAAACACCTAAAAGTAACGAATAAAAAACATAAAAGTTGCTTATATAATGAAATAAATGTGAGACGATACGTGTACAGCAAGAGCTTGTTGTCCGTGGTACTCGAGTATAAAATGACTCAAGCTAAATGTTCCTTCCTGGAAATAACTAAGCAGAAAAGATCTTAATGTGTGAGCTATTCTCTCAAGGAGCTGTACGAGCAGCTGTTTATGTGTTTTTTTTGTTGTGATCGACTGAGTTATATGAACATAAATCTCCCGAGCTTTCATTAGGAACAGCACAAACAGAGAAGGACCAGGAACCAGCGTCGGGAAATGAGCTCAAGAAAAAGCTACAAAATAAGAAGAGTCATGTGGAAGACATAAGAGCACAACAGTGAGAGAGAAATTACTTGCCCGGGATGATGGAGATGGATAGAGAGACAGAAGTGGAACGCTGAGATGATTCTACTGTGTCACTGCTGGCCATCAGGTCCCATCAGGTGAGAGTGAATGGACACTCACTGCCGGGTCACTCGATATCAGCAGAACACACACTCTGATTCTCTTCAGCTCACATCCATCTCCTGTCCCTCAAACAAAGGTCAAAGCCATTTTGAAAAATCACTTCCCAGCTAACAGGGAACATTTCGAGAACATTGGCTAACGTTGTCTACAAGTTTTCTCAAAGTTAATAAAAATGTTCTTGCAGTAACATTAGGAAACCTTTTTAATCATATATATCATATGTAATGTAATGGATAATGATATAATGTTGAAACGTTTTAAAAACATTACAGAATTTAAAAAATGTGTAACATTTTTATAACCAAGCAATCGCGTTAATATAACGTTAACGTTAAGTCACTATAACATTATAATAACATTCTTAACGTTTTTTGTTACTTAATGGAATTGTTAGGGAAACGTTCTTACAACCTTAAATTGTTAGCTGGGCTGGCATTTTGGTGACAGAGAAATAGACAGTGTTTCTGTAAACACAAAATCTGCTGTTAGTACAGTTTTTTAATTAGCTTTTAAAATGGCTTTGACAGCTTGATCTTCGCTCTGATGATCATAGCTGATCTTTACCCTTGTTATTTTTGTTTTGGAAGTTGCACATATACACGTCTCTAAATTCTGGAGACAAGTAACTGTTTCCAAGAAGGTTTTCTCAAACACTCCCCTCAACTTTTATTGGTCAGACAAATAAACAATTTCCACCCCAAACCCTTGCCATTGGTTGATCCAAACTTGCTGTGTCAGGCATGCTCAAACAACCAGTACAATGCTGTGATAACACAAGAAAACATTAAAGTTGAGTTAGGAGAACGTTTATATATTACCTTTACGAAACATCAACAATCTCCATCAGCACAACTCAAAGTCTAACAGAGATCTCACACAACCTTCCTCCCCACAAATATATGTTACAAGGTTTACAAGGTGTCCATACTGTTAGTGGATGTCCTCTAAACTGAATCTGAAGCGGGTTTCCCTGAAGGTCCATCAACGAACATGTTTTATTCAGCTTGAACAGCCATGGGAATTGTTAAGCACACTGCTTTATTTTAGAGGAAGAATCAATGCACAGCATGAGCATTACTGAGGGCTCCCTTCCTTCCTTTCTCTCCCTGACAAATACCACTGAACTAAATCATCTTACTCATACATGTGCACAATCATTTTTCCACACACTGGACAAACACGCAGAAACATTCACAGAAATGCTAGCCTGTGTGTTAGCCTGTGTCAGCATGTGGACAAAACAGGGAACTATATACGTAACAATATTAGATTGTAAGAACATTTTCCTAAGTGTTCCATTAAGTAATGATAAAAATGTTATTTTAAATGTACTAGTAATGTAAACAATGGCCATTTTTGACACTATATAACGTTATTGCTTGGTTCCAAGAACATTATTCAAACTTTTTTAATTTTGTAATCTTTTTAAAACGTTCCACTAACAATAAAGAATAACACGTTTTAATACATGATATCTAACATTTAAAAAATTCTACTAACATTACTGCAAGAATGTTTTTCAGAGAACTTTCAGAGAATGTTAGCCAACATTCTGAGACCATTCTCTGTTAGCTGGGGAAGTCCATCGGTTGCACAGTAAATGATTTCAGGGGCTCTGAAACACAAAACACGTTACCTTGTTCTATTGACGTTGTACTGATAAAAGCAGCGATTCCTGCTCAGACATTCACAACAAAAGAGTCATGGATACTATTTACGGCTATACCTAAAGAAAGCGAAAATCAAACAACCGCCAACGCAGAGACAATCATTCACCTACGCTCGCCTGCACGCACATTCACAAACAAACATGCACGCAACAAACCAGGCATGTTGCTTTAGTGTTTTCTGTGTCTGTCTTTATATCTTATCTGGTAAGAACAATGGACGTGTTGTTGCCATACCAGCTCTGAGAGCTGGTGGGATGAAGCTGAACGTTCATACAATGGTGCAATACTGACCCCTACTGGAGGCAGAAATCTATAAAAATCTCGCTTTGTGTGCATATCTGACTCTGCTTATTCAGGTTGTCTTACTGTGTGGAAACTTTATCCCACAATTCTGTGAGGTTTGGGATGTATCTATATCATATTTTCACACACATACACATCCTTACTTTAACAAGTGCTGCGTACTAGGCCTACCTCAGACAGAACTGTTTGCATTGTTACAATATGAAAACCAGTATTTGCTATAGCTACACACAGTTTTCTGAATCTTTATCAGCAAGTACCTCTCATAACCGCAAAATATTTTATATGAAGATAAATGACATGATAATATACCCTACCCTTAAGCCTAACCATCACACAAACCTGCTGACACGATAACATAATTTGGCCAGCTGAGTATTTTATACATCGGGGACCGTTTCAAATGTCCACACAAGGTTTTGGTTTACTATATTTGTAAGACCCTCAAACATTTGGCCCTTACAAGAACAGCCAAATCTGCACACACACATACACACTCTTTAGTCTCTGCATTTCCTGAGCCTCATAATACTATTTTTCCTGCCGTCGGCTGATTATTTTTTTCATACAGATTTGCATTCCTGCATTAATATGCACATATGACCAAAATTAAACATGAGCTCCCCGCTGCTTTCAGAGGCTGAATCGCTCTCCTTTTGCCGCCTCCCGACTCCTTTATTAACATGCAATTCAGTTAAATGGACAGAATGATTCTCAGCCTCCTTCTTTTCCTCCATTAAAGGAAATCTCTTTCCCCTCTCTGTGTCCTGAGGTTTTATCTCGTTCTCTTCCTCTCTCTCTCTGCCCGCAGGTCCCTTCAGTAGATTAAGTTCAGTGAGGCTGTGAGACAGAGCGTTGCTGATTCAGCCATATTCTTCCAAATGACCCAAATCCTCTCTCACACAGGAAGAACCTCATTCGCTCGCCGATGATTCCTTCTCTCTCTCTCTCTCGTTCCTTTTCTCTCTCTTTCTCTTCCTCCCTCTTGCTCTCCCACTCTATTTCTCTCTCTCTCCCTTCCCTTCCGCTCTCTCTTTCTCAGTTGCCCTCCTTCCCTCTCTCTCTCTCTCTCTCTTGCTTTCTCTCTCTCTCCCTTTTGCTCGCTCAACCTCTTTCACCTTCTCTTATTCCTTTACTGTTCTTTCGCTTCTTTTCTGCTCTTGGTGCTTTGAACGGTACACCATTCTTTCTCTATGTGCTTTTAACTGTCAGTAACACTCCCACACAACAAACATTAATAAAAAACATTTAATGGACTCCAGGGCGCAATTACAACGGCACTTTCATATAGAGAACACACGACACTCAGGGCGTGGAGAGATTGTGCGTGTAAAACACCATAAAAGGAACAAATGAGCCTTCGGTTGGTGTGAGTACAAATTATGATGCGCGTCCTCAATCACTATACCTCATGACACATTTAGTGTACGTTGAACGGTGCATACTTGGTTGTCATAGCAACCGAATGAATCGTCTGTTCCACTTTCTGGTATTGTTTCAAATTTGTTTGGGAAAATGCGATACACTCTCAGAATGAAGTGCATGACATGACAACTGCCAAAATGACTGATGTCATCATTCACATTTTATTCTGATACTGCTGGGACCAAATCACGGCTGTATGATTGGGGGCTGAGTTTTTTTACATTTCGCCCCTGAAATATGCAATCATAAGTACAAATAAACAACGCTTCCTTTTTGCTTCTTTGAGTGACGGCCTCGATTTAAACCAAATTGGACTTCATTAAACCACCCCAAACAGAGCTTAAACCCACTCCTGTCACCCCCCCTGCTGTGCTCGGGAGAGCTGCACTTAACTTCCATTCAGCCATATTGGAATTGCCAGCCCATCGCTGGCACCATGGGGTAGACCAAAACCCATGAACAAAGCTGCCCTCAAAGCGTCAAAGATCATTGGGTTATGACAAACTACTTGCATGCGGACTCTCAAGCCACGGGAAGCTAAATAAAAGAACATGCAGCGTTTTAACGCCTCTGTCCATTGGCCCTCTGCATTTGTATTGACAGTTCGCGAATGCAAGCTGGAGGCATGGACCGCAAACATGGACGAGCCCACCATGACTTCAAGAAAGTTTAACTGAGTAAAATGTTTTTATTGTCTGTTGACTTGGACTGTGTCTGCCCTCGGGATGTTGTATTGAACATGTGGATATTCAAATTTAAACTAGGGCTGTCAATTTACTGCATTAGTATAATTAATTACAAAAACAAAACGGGATAAACAACTGAGAGCAATTAATCATGTACTATTTCCCACCAGGAATTGTCCTACCACCAAGCGAACACGGAATGTTCGTAGAACATTGGCTAAATTTCTTCAAAAGCTCTCACAAAGTTATCAAAAACATTCTTGCAGTAATGTTAGAAGAATGTTTTTTCACATTAGATATATTTCACAACTGTTATTCCTAAGTAGTTAGTAGAATGTTTAAAAATGTTTGAATAATGTTCTTATAACCAATGTTCTTGATTATTTGTGATCAGCTGACACCCCTATTTAAAATGATTTCACGTCAGGCTGTTTCAGTATTTCTCACTGTTCTGTGGTAGCCACAGATGTCCGTTTCTTTCTTTGATTCTTTTGGATATTCTTTCCCTGTTTGTTCTTTAGAAAGTTAATCTTCTTTTCAGTAACATTACTTTCTCCATCCAAATGTTACCCATCAGCCATCACAGTGAATGTGGTTGTTAAAGAATCACCTCACAGACAACGGTTCTGTACTCCACCCCTTTCTGCTCTGTTCTAATATCTTTTCATGGTTGGGATGAAAGGATGAGAGAGTGAGAGGTAGATGGAAGAAGAGAGAGAGCACCAAAGCAGATGAGAGGGAGAGAAAGTCAGCGCAGATGACAGCAAATTACGACAGGTAAAAAAAAGTGAGTGAGGGAGGGGGGAGAGAGAGTGAGCGACAGAGAAAGAGAGAAAATGATGAGAGTTTCCCTGGAATCAATCAAAAAAGCATGGCAGGATAGCCCAAATCTTTTTGATCAGTTCAGCACAGAGAGATGAGCATATAAAAAAAGAGTGAGAAAAGAGACAAGGAGGGAAAAAAAGAGACGGAAAAACAAGTGAGTGGAAAAAGAGCACCGAACGAGTTTTGAGACAACACCGTGACTGTCTACCCGTCGGAAAGTTAAGAGATGATGCTTTTCAACTGCCACAGAATAAAGAAGATGGGATTGGAGAGATGGGTGGTTTTAAGAAAAAAATAAGATCCACATATCAGGCTTCACAGATACGAGCCCGTCTGCATTTGCGATACTGGCAGAAGACAGCTGCTGCGGAGGCTTAGCTAGCAGTGGCTGATAGCAAAGCTAACATTCCACGATAATCAAAAAAGAGAGAAATTAAAGCACAGCTTCTTCCAGTCCCCTGAGGTGCTTCCCCTTTTCTCCTCGCCAGCTCGCTATTTATATTGGGCTGCGGTGTGAGTGGGTTTCAGTTTATTTTCTTTCCTTTTCTTTCTTTGGGAAAGAAGGATTAAGAGGTTTGCAGAAAGGAGAGGAGACACCAGGAGACATGAGGAGGAGGGAAAGGAAGAGAGAAGCTCCAAGAGGCCTCCATTTTGCAACTCCATCCCACTCTGTTAAGGATGATTTAATTAAGAAAGAACGGACAGGTCAGATAAGATATGCCGATCATTGAGACTGCATTGGTTAGGATAAAGAAAGAATTATATCCATTCCGTTGCTCCGTACCCAATTTATGTATAAACTGATAATGTAAATGAACTGCTTACTGGTGCTGTAAGATGGTTTGAACAGTGCAGTGCTGGTGAAAGGGGATTGGCAGATCTTTCAAAGGTATGATAATGGTTCTGGAGAGTAATGTGCAATCAAACTGATTTGAAATGGAGAGATGTTCACTTACACTCTTCTAGCTGGGTAGAAACAGATCACATCTAATTCAGATTACACAGGCAAATTACAGAAGGTGGGTAGCTGCAATCAGCTAGAGTGACTATTATAAAAATGGGTTGTAACTAGGTTACAGTTCTACTCACGGAAGTTACAGAATTCCTTTAGCATTAACTAACAGAAGTATGAAATCATTTCAAGCACTTGGCTACAGTGATGGCCCCTTTGATAAAAAAGCATTTGAAAATTGACGTTAAAGGCAAAACAAACAGTGTCATGTACGACAGAACTTTTGGGGGCGCTATTATTGATTTTGTTTGTAAGATTCAGAGTCATGCCTTAAAGACATCAAAAACTTTTTTGTTCCAAGTTGCTTCATTCTTTCAACAGGTAACAACAACAAGCACACAGACTACACCAAAACTGAAACTCTCTCCACAGCACTAGACTATTACAACCCAGAATTGTCCATTTTTATAAAAGTACAGTACAGCATTTACATTTATGAGATACTTTTACCCAACGCGACCTATTGTGCATTTAACCCGGCTAACAGGGCATGTTCTCTCAAAGTTCTCTCAAAGTTCTCTCAAAGTTCCCTCTAAGTTCTTGTGGTAACATTAGTAGAACTTTTTTAACATCAAAAATGTTATTCTTAAGTTAGTGAAACGTGTTAAAAAGATACAGAATTTAAAAAACGTTTGAATAATGTTCTTATAACCAAGCAATAACATTAATACAATGTCTACGAACCGAACGTTTTGAGCGTTTCTAGAACATTCAAAATAACATTTTTAATGTTTTTGTTACTGAATGGAAACGTCAGGGAAATGTTCTTACAACATAAAATTGTTAGCGAGGAAGTTTTCGAACGAGCTGCTAACAGCATGCTCTTAACAGCTACAGGAACACCTCAACAATGCAATTGATGGTGCCGCAATGCAAAAATGTCACGCGTTCACCGATACTCATGATGCATTATCCTGGTTTAGCTGTATTGCAAAGTTTTGAGCAAACAGAAATCCATCAGACTTGGCAAGGAAACATGGTGTGTTAACAGAGTATATGATAAATAAAAAGATGCAGGATTATCAGCAGACGGCTTTATCTGAACAATAAATATTTTAAGCATAAACAAGGAAACATCAACTGAAAGTTCTGGGCAGAGTATGTATTATTGTGTTGGAAACACAGTGGATGTGTCTGCCCTTGCAAATAATATAATATTCTGTTCTAATAACAGAATTTTAGCATAACAGTTTTTAGACATCCAACAAATATATTTATATATTATTCTGGCTTTCTTCTAGAAGTTTCTCCTGTTCCCTGAGCAGAATTTAAGCAAACACCAACCTTTCTTACAAATAACATACAGAAGTTTCACTCATAGAGAAAAAATATACCGCAATTCTTGTGCATTTTGAAGTATAAAAAATAGAAGGATAGCAGGATAAATAAATAACATAGTTTTATATACATTTAAATGTATTTATATTTGTGTTTTTTGAACAATAATATATATATATATATATATGTGTGTGTGTGTGTGTGTGCGTATGTATATGTACGTATGTATAGGTCTATGCACAAGTTAGGCTTCAAAGCAGGGCACTGTCAAATCTGTCTACAGTAACAACTCTTATCTCTCACTATCAACACAAAATATTCACAATATGACATTTCCTGGCTTACCTGGTAAACAGATCACAACTAGGGCCTCGCAGGGTGTTTGGACCTTTTACATCAGAGTGCACAGATCATTCGTCCAATCAGATGGCTTCTCTTAGCACTGCTGTGCTGACAGTCTTTCACTACACATCTCATCCCCCCTCTGTCTCTGCATCTGTGATCTCAGACAGGATCTCAGCACATCTCTCTGACATACCAAACTAGATGTTTCCCCCTCACCCGAGCTGAATCTTGACAAGACTGTGATCACCCCCCCCCCTTCACCAAAGACCTCCTTATTAAACCTCAGCAGAAGATCATATAGCCGTTGCCTCCAGGTGTGCTAACCGAGTATCGCCCAGCTGACCGGCTGCCCATTGTATCTCCATTTTGTGGATAAGTTTCTTACACATACAAGACTGCTGAACTGCATAAATCTAAAATATTGCCATTAATATAGTAATAAAGAATATTAATTTCAAGATCTAAGAACTTACATTAAATACTACTGCATGCCCTAATCTCACAGTTAATTCAGATTATCCCTTTTGGTAAAGACAAAACTATGTGATTGTGAATAAATTATCCACCAAGGGACCAATGAAACAATCCTATGTTCACTGCAAGTTACAACTTCATATGTTTTACATAATACACAGAAAAGACAACCTGTCAATCTCTTTTTAGCCAATCAGAGAACTAGAGAACTAACTTAACTCCTGCTAATCATGCTTTTGGTTTACTGATGTATAAACTAATGTTATAATATACCTTAGATAATTGTTGGATAATCTACTTCAAATAGATGTACAGTGGGGCTGTGTTTAGAAATATACAATTGGCTTCTCCTGTGACAGTTCGCCTGTCATTTGGCTGTTTTTAAGCCATCACACCAAATACAAAACGCTATCCAACCTCTGAGACATTTTATGTTAGAGGGATCCAGTAGAAGCTTAGCAGCCATTATCTCAATTTTCCTCCAAACTGCAGTTCTGGTAACCAGCGTTGCACCTGTAATATTTCTCTCTCTTCCCTTTCCTGTTCCCCTCCTCTCAACTTCCATCGCCTGAGGATTCATCAGCTGCCAGGATATCCACAGCCTTTCAGAACTTAGGTCAGCAGGCAACATAATGGCAGCTTTATGTTTTTCTGTGACATGTTAGCGTGACACCTGATTTCTGTGTTTCCCAATAGGCTTCACAAATTAAATGATTACATGTCTATATTCACAGAGCTCTCTTTCTCCTAAGACAGCACCAGTTTTTACACCTACCACAAGCTGTTTTCAACCAAATGTGCGGCCCATTTCCAGAACAGCACATTTGCGTCCATACTGGCGTGCTTATTAAAAAAAACTCATTCTGTATTTTGAAAAAGAACTATATCCTTTGTTCAAACACATCATGTTAGCCTCAAAAGTTATGCCAACATTGCATATTTTAAACATCAAATTTTTATATGTACATAGTATGTTTTAACAATAATACATGTAATACTAGCTGCCAACATATATAATAAATAATATGAATAATCATTGAATAATCATTGGTAACTCGAGAGTTACTGAGTTGTGATGTTCCAAACCTTTCAGTAGTGAATTGTGAAGTAATTATTTTTTAAATAAAGCTTGTTGTGTGCTTCGGTCATGTATATTTATCTGTATATGCTTTATCCTATAAAACTGTTAGAAACAGGAAACATTTAATAGCTCACTGCAAAATGAATAGGCCACAAGAAACAGTGCTGAAGATCTGTGGCAAGGCAATGAATGTGATAAACTGCTTCCACACAAAAGCAGTTTATTCATCCCCACCATTGGCTTTAATTCACGCAGAACATCCTCTGGTCTCCCTATTGGGATCTCGCTGTTACGGGTTCTTGACCAGAGATTGTTGTCTCCTCCAGGGGAAAGATCTCTGTTTTCACTGAAGTCACCACAATCCATTCTGGGATTGCCTTATCCTTGAAGAATATGTATGAGATTTTGGACCTCTAGGTCTCTTTTAAAGATTTATCATTTAAAAGACAGCACAATACCTATGAAGCCACTCAAAGTCAATGATATGTAAGATAACTGACGATATGAAGACACTGACGCTTATCCAAAGCAACTTACACTGCATTGGAGCTACAAAACACTATCAAAAATAACCCAGCTAACAAATTTAGGTGTAAAAAATGTGTCTATAACGTTTTGAGTCAAGCAGTCTTGTATAATTAAAAGATGAATATAAGTCAAATGAATGTCACATCAAATGTCCATCAAAGTTCACACAACACATAAACGTTTTATCAGTTCACAAGAACAGCAGAGTTTCATTCCTTTCTCCAATGTTAGAGTACTGGGACAACTGGCGATCAGCTGTGTCAGGGTATAATATGGTACATATTAATATTACCATATTATGTACAACATAATATTGTACCAACATAATATGTTTTTGATCAATCACACAGTATGATCAATATGTTACTGCCTATATATATATATATAGTGTGTGTGTGTGTGTGTGTGTATATATACTAAAACAACTGTGGATGTTTTAAAAATAAACAACATCTCATCAAGAAGTTAAATTGTTTAATTGTCATTTTATGTGTGATTAGTGTATCTGTAAGGGAGTTTCAGTGGACCGGCAGTTTAATTAATTAGCCTAATTAATGCAGAAACCATCCGTAGACATAACATTTATACTCATTACCCCTAGAACAGAACAGAAAAGAGAAGTTTGCCGCAGGTCAACAAGTGAAATAAAACTTAAGCACCCAAAGTTACAGTGGTTAGCTTTAAAATTTATTATGAGAATATGACTTATTAATTTGCATAATGATTCAGGCGTTAGTTCGTGCAGGGGAAGCAAAGATTGATGCGGGTTTAATTATGACATTTCTCTGTTATTAAAAGCCTGATCAGAGAGTGCTATCATATTTAAATCTTACCTTAAACATTACGCTCACTCTTTGTGACATCATTTCCTTATCCTCTCAGCCGAAACGGAAATAATGCATGCCTCAGATCCACCTGCAGTCACCCATCTCATCCATCAACAGAGAGCATGATGAACAGAAAGAAAGCTAAAGGATGCAGTAGAGAGGAAATGCAGCGCATGGGAATAAGAGGGGTTGAAAAGTTGAAGGAGAAGTAAATAGAGGGTCAGACAGCATCAGCAGGGAGATGTTGAACACAATACACTGGCAGAGAAAGGAGGAATTGTTTGTCTGTCGCTTTCATTGAAGGTTGTATTGCCTTGTTTCAGCCTCTCTACTTTCAATCTCAAAGCAATTTCTTATGCTTGCAGTTTTCTCTCAAATTTGGCAGGTTTAATATCTGATTCAACCAAATGTAATATCATATCAGGTAGTCAATGTCTGTTGTTTCAAATTTGGCTGGTCTTGATGTTGATCTATTTTCAAAACTCACTGAGACTATAGTATGGATTATCTGATAGTCTCTCTAATTCTTAATCAGTTTCGATTAAGAAGTAAAATCAGCGTTTTGCTTTCTCTTCTTCTGAAATACATAAAGGTACGGTAGGCAACTTCGCACAAGCTAGCAAGCTAGCTTTAAAAGCATAAGCCACACCTCCTACAAAACACATGAGCACACTGATAACAGAAGACTGTCTGCGCAAGCAGGGAGTGCATAGGTATGCAAATATATAGTCTGAGAGGCAAGTAGGACATCCTATCATTGCATTCGGACCAAATGCAAAATGATTGGACAAACATTTTGTGGTCCTGCGCCTTTTACAGAAGATATGTGTTATAAAAAAAACACCTACCCTGCCTTTAATGTTGTTGTTCTCCATTTCAGCAGTATTAATGACCCATCAGACACACATATACAATAAGTATTAAATTCAGGTCAAATGCATTTTATAAAAAAACGTCTCTCAGACATCCTTCTTGTCTGCCATTGTACAAAAACAGACAGTCCTGTGCCAAAATCATGCCATCGGTTAACCTAACACTGCTGTGTTGGGTTGTTGAGGGTCACCAAAACAGAGCAACGTTTTAAAAGTGCCACAGACTGAATTCTGTACTTGGATGTTTAACATCAAGCCAGGAAAAGAAGCAACGATTTTAAAATTGAAAAAAAAAACATTGCCTTTAACAAAATAATGAAACCTTTAATAAATCTGTCAAACAAATTATCACATACAGTATGGACACGTTTGAGAAATAAAAGATTCTTTGATAGAAAACTAGATGTTCTTTTTCACTCTTGACAGCTGAAATAAAATAAATCAGCCGACTGGATTGTTAAGATGTAATTTTTTGTATAAGCGATTTCAGAGTGAGAGAGCTCCTCAGGTGTGAATGAGAACAGCGTGGGCCCATGCCAGAACTGTAAAAGCATCACTGTGTTATTTCATACGTATCTTAAAGTTCTTCCACCTGGCCAGTCCACCTGCAGCACCCCGGGGTTAAGTGCTTTGTTTAAAGACCACACACTGGCGAAAACAGCGAGACCGAAACTCCGCAGTTCACAATTGGGAGCAATATTGCAGCTCAGATCTTTAACTGACCTGACCTCTCCATCTACATGAAACAAAACATATCTATATACAATTCCCTCAATAAGTATGGGACAGTAAAATAAAATTCACTTTTCTTGCTGTGGATTCAAGCAATCTTGTATGACTGAAAGACAAATATAAGTCAAAAGTACAGAATGTTACATCAAAGTTCACACAACACAAACGTTTTACCAGTTCACAAGAATAGCAGAGTTTCATTCCTTTATCTAATTTGAGAGTACTGGGACAACTGGCTCAAGTGATCAGCTGTGTGCTGCTGCATTATTTGTTTACACATCAATTTTCACCGAAATGAATATTGAATTCGATAAGAACGCATAAGCCAAAATAAAGATGAGGTTCTGACAGAAAAGCAGTAAAAAAATTCAAAAATGTGCCTCATATTCATCTTTATTCATCTCTCATATTCACTCCACAGCAAACAGTCATTTTTCCTTTACTGTCCCAATGCTTTTTGAGGCCACTGTATTTGTCTGTTTCTCTGAAGAGATGGTGGATGATGTATTTTAAGTTGCTTCTTCATCACAGACACCTACTGACCCTTTTCTATGTTTGTCTAATATATTACATAACCAACTAGTTCGTTGATTTTTCTTATGAGACCTTAAAGCACTTACAGAGCAAAGTACCTGTATGTTATATTATTTCAACTTGCCGTACAAGAATCAATCTCTCGCTCTAGAGCTTCGCTCCAAATTTTGTGTGGCAGTTGTTTAGAAATCATAAATACAGGTGTTCCGACATGGGTAAGAGCAAAGGGAGAATTTGTGGCTGGAGAGAATAAAAGGAATTCAGTCTTGAAGTTAAAAAAATAGTGAGACAAGAAAAGGAAGAGATGATGATCTCTCTTGGCCCTAGCTGTTGACATCACCTTCCATCATGTGTGAAATATTACAGAGTAAAGACCCACTATTTATTTCAAACCTACCCAAAGGGAACAGAGGGATGGAGGAAGGGGTGGAGTGAGAGAGGATCAAACAAACAAATATCAGGCTTTCCTCAATGGAATCACTTTCATTCTGTGTCCATTTTGGACTCACTAAGGAGAGGGATTTTTTTCCTTTTTTGTCCTGTCAGACATTCATTCGCCACTGTCTGTTTCCCCTCCACGCATTTAGAATTACAAATTTATTTAGGCCCACTGAAACAGAAACACATATATGTGTGAGTGTTTGGATATTGCAGCCAGCAAAGTAAGTGAATGAGTGTGTAGGTGGGACACTGTCTCCTGCAGGGTCTCCAGAAACTCAAGTCCTCAGTTTGTGCATCTTTATAACACCTACACAAACACGTTTAATTTAGTCTCACAAGCAAACTCTCCAACTGACTGCACCGCGGCAGAGCGCCCCACCACCTGCTGTTATATCTGACTTCTAATGTCACTATAAAGAGAGGAAAAGCGTAATGTATGGGCATGTAACGCCCGCTTTTAATTCGCAGAAGCTTTAATTGCACTGATTAATTTAACAAACACGCACCTTTGGCGTTCCTGTGCTGACTTTTGTTAAACTGGATCAGCCTATTTAACAGTGTGCAAATTGTATTAAACGGAAACAAAGGCATTTTTCCGATTTTAAGACATTTTAAAATTTATGTAATTTTATTATCTTGGTTGCTAATAATGATGCAACTTTACACTTACGATCTTGCCCTCGGTTCTTAAAATTCTTTTGATAATTACCATCGCATTATAATCTTTGGTGATCAATGCTCAAAACTTTTCAAACAGTAACCAATCAGAATGCAACACACAGGGCTGTCTACAAATTGACCGCTGGAAACTAGCAAATTCTAGCAAGTGTATATATGGCCCTGCGGTTTAATCGTTGTTTTCGAATCCTTCAATAACTTAGATTTTAATTTGAAAATATCTGTGTTATCTACAAGCGGGTTTGATCATCCGTTAAAGTGATACTAAAAGGTAATTGGCTTGAAAGGTTACCTTTGTTAATGATTGGCTATTCAAGCGGAAATAACGTTGGCCTCTTTCAGATGCATTTAGGAAGCAAATGATGTTGCATCACTTGAATATCCATTTGGGTTTGTCGGTTTGCTAATGAGAGGAGGCTTGATGCTCTCAGGCAGTGATTACAACTCACCTGGACTACAGCAAATAAAAGACACCTCAAAAATACATCAAAAATCCTTTCACGTGACGTGAATGGATAAACAGATGAAAACAACTGTTGATTTTAGTTCTTCAGTTGCCTCCCTTGTGTCCTACGCTGTGTGAATTTATTCAAAAACCCTCATTGTTTTTCTGCCAGATCCACGCTGCTTTGATTAAAGGCAGAGTAGACGATTTTTTCCAGAAACACTTTTTGTTATGCTGGTTTGAAAATCTCTTCACATCCTCATGGCAATCACAAAGTAAAGTGGTTTAAATATAATTACATCGATACGTATCTTCTGTGGAAGGCGCAGGACCATACAATGTTCATCCAATTATTGCATTAGGTCCGAACCGGTCACGCTATGTATCTGCATACCTCCGTGCAACCTGGAGGGGCGTGGCTTTGGAGATCAATCTAAAGGGAAAGCCGGGTCTTATGCTTTCAAAGCTAGCTTGCTATTGCTAGCCCCTCCGAATTTCCCTACCAATTGTTATTTACGATATTGCGCCACTTAATACTGTTTAAGTTGTTAACTACGTCATTGTGATAGCTATAATGTGGCTAACAGTTTTTATAGATAGATTGCTTGACTGTACTTTGCTTTAAATTACGAGTAGCTTGTATCTCAGGAGGCTACAGTGTGAAAAAGTAGCTTCCCTAATACTGCTAGAGACAGTGCATCTCTTGGGGGAGACTGATCTCATTTGCAGACTGTGTGTGTGTTTGTGTGTGTGTAAATAACTTTAGAACGTGTACCAAAAAGATGCTGAACACAAAGTACTTTCCGTCTTGCTGCCAGGGCTTCATTTGCTCAAATTTCAATAACTATGATTTAACGAAAAATATACATGAAAGAAATTACAGGGTAGATCCACATATATATGCACGCTTACAAACATCCTGACAGAGTGTCCATTTCCAAATCACGCACCTCGAATGCATGCATGCTCGCGCGGGCTCCTGACAAGCTCTGCTCTCAGACTGCTCGCCCAAGCTGTCTTGATTATAGTTGTTTGTGACACTCAGAGTTCCACTCTCTCCATCCTGAGAAGGGTTTGCACTGTCCGGCTAATGGCAAGTCACTAAAATGCTCATTAATCTCAATCTCACAGTTAGCTGCCTTCAATTCACCTCTGAATGATAGTATTTTCTTCCCTTTGAAAAAAGCAGCTTTTAAAATTGCTATTGTATGGCAACAAATCATATTCTGACATGCCCAAAAACAATGGGTTAGAATCAAGCAGCCACGTATTGAACTCTGACATTCAATAAACGTCAATTGATGTTTATATGCGCTGCTAAGTGTCCGATGAAACCCGGGCTCATGGATTACTAAACAGGATAACAATTACAGCAGAGCTGCTGGTCCCGAGGGGCGTGAACCATCAGGGATGAAGGGGAGAGTGTGAGGGGAGGAGGGATAGAGAGAGGCCATCAAATTAACCCAGTCGTTTACTTGTGTGCTATGGCTCGTGAGAAAGAGAAGCTCTTTAAACTATTTGCCTCTAATGAAGCATGTGCATATATGTGTGATGGAACCCAGGAGTGTGAAATCACAACACAGAGGGGGGAAATAACACACACACAACTTACAAAGTCTCCTTATCTGTGTCATTACTTAACATATACTAGAACTCCAAAGCTTTGTAAGAACACTAAACTTTGGCCTCCACACTGACTGCTGTACTTCTGGTATATACATTTTCACTGAAAAACCCTTTTGTTGTATGTTTTGTATTGATTCATATATATACAGATATAGATATAGATAGATAGAAACTTACTGGGCCAATCAAATTGTAGTGTTCTTTACTTTGAAAACAAGTTTAAATATGAAAATGTGAACTCAGTGTTAAGACATAACATAACCAACACATGCAAGTATTCCTTACCCAAGTGTGCCGTCACCTTAACCAGGTTAAACTCGCCTAGTCAGCATGGGTAAGTGTTAAAGCTGTTAATTCATTGGTTCGCACAGGAGTCTAAATCACCTTTAGTCTTGTCTGTACCCCAGGGCCTCTTCAGATGGAACATCTGTACCTGGAGTACTTTAATTTACTCCTTTAGACGGAAGACCATTTTATACACCTTTAGAACTCTATTTAATATTTTCTATGCTTGTATCCTGAAATGACCCAGGTAGGCACTGTTTATAGCGCCACCTATGTGTAGGTTTGTATGTATGTATGTATGAATGTATCTATGTATGTATGTTTGTTTGTATTATACAGATTTTATTATATAGATTTTTAGTTTAGATAGATATATAGATTTTTTTTAACCTACGTGTCATATTCATATTTGCTAGTCCATCATTCTATGTGGACTAACTGTTATGCTTTTGAAATAAGCAAACACACAGACAAGCAGCCTGTATGTCTTGCTTTCAATGGTTAACAGAAGGATCTGCAGTTTGGGTGTGTATGTCTGGGTGTGAATCCATTGAATCGGGTGTGTCTGTTTGTGTGTATTTGTGCAAGGTGCACAGGCTCAAGGTGAGTAAGTGGAAGTCGAATTGGAAATGACACTGTTGGGTAATGGTTCTCTAACTGCCAGTGGAGCATCATGGGAAACGGTCTGGTGGATGTTGTTTTGGCATTCCTCTGAAACACCAATAATGTCATTGTTATCACAATTCTGATTAGTACCGTGTTAAATATGACACAATGTACGTTTCTCCTGATCACATGATCTACAAGGACATCCTAGCTGTTCCATGACCTGGGGGGTTGGATTGGCAATGGCATTGGGGGGG
>JAZGTJ010001005.1:58162-68681 GCA_036877575.1 Botia almorhae
ATATTTGTATAACAAATATGCTATATTTTGTATAAAATCAGACCGACATCTCAAATTATAAATCAATATTATAAATATTCAGGATAAGGTAAGGAGATCAGTTATGAACTTACTCAATAACTAATTTATAGATCGATTTTAACCAATAAAGTTACAGATTACAATTTTATTTACAACAGCCATTTTAAACTGTTCTTTTTTTTTAACTGTTCTCTATTCGTTTTATTTTTTTAATAAAGCACAATGTTTTACAGCCCACTGGAGGGAACACATTCCCTTCCCTCTGAATGCTGGTGTAATTTAGGATTACCATAGAATTAATTAAAGAAGTTTTTGAGGGGCTCCAAATGGCTGCTATAGTATATTGAATATTGCACTGTGATTCCCGCTGAGAGAACTGGAAAGTGACTTTTAAGTGACTACGCAACTGGATAGGTTGTGATGAGAATGCAACTGCAATACAAAAGAGAATGTTTAGAGTTGCTCTCTCTCTCTCTCTCTTTCTCTCGTTCTATTATCTCTTGACCACCGACACTAAAGATCTCATGCCACTCTGACATTTTCATTAAGTGCCTCACGATCACAAACACACAAACATACACGGCTTCAGTCTTCTTTTAAGGTCACTGTGTTGGCCCTAAATCAATAAAATGATGCCAGGGTCAAAGCGAATGTTGCATCCACTGTTCGGCTTTGTCACAAAAGCACAAACATACGAAACTAGCTGAAATATCTGGCAACATGGCAAACAGCAGTTGAGAAACATAAGGTGTGTTTGTTTGTGTGAACCTGCACACACTCCGTTTGCAGTACAACGGCGCTGGTGGTAATGATGTGCTCTCCCACACCTCCATGTCTTTTCTACTGAGTGTGTATCCTGAGACGTGCCAAGCCATCTGTTGTGTTTGCGTGCGTGCGTGTGTGTGTGTGTGTGTATACACGCAACAACTCTCTTTTGATCATGCCTGATGAAGTCGCTTTTTCCCATGCGCTGTTACTGACTTTGATATCTTTTAAGGAATCACTCCATATTTTGTCAGATCCAATAATTCTGCTCACAATTATTACTCAGAAAAAGAGAAGCATTCCATGACGCCCACCACGCTTTCAAATTTAGTCAGCAAAAGGCTTTTCTTTTGAAGCTCAAACTCAATGTTTTTATTTGAAAGAGGGAAAAAGGCTTGGAAAGGACTTTTTTGTCTCGGTTCTTTGATTATACGATTGTATTAAATGCGGCGAAGCAGCTAAAATCATAGCCGAGAGTCATAGTTACGGAAGAAGAGAACAGAAAAGAGGAGGGCTGACTGCACAAAGTAAAGAGAGTATGAAATCTCTCACTGATTTGATGTAATGAATTACACAAGACATTGAACTTGGTTTCCTCTGAGACCATAGAATGCTGTACATGTTATTGGTGATTTTTGCTAGGAAAAGCATCTTTATTACTATTGCTCAGACTTGCACTTAGAGCTTTTAAGAGATAGTTCATGCAAAAATGAAAAGTCTTCCATCATTTACCCACCCTAATGTTATTCCAAACCTGTATGACTTTTGTTGGGGCAGGTTAGGAAGTCAAGCGTGTAATCCGAAGGTTACTGGTTCGATTCCAGTGCCGGCAGGTAGTAACTGAGGTGCTCTTGAGCAAGGCACCTAATCTGTGACTGCTCCTCAGGCACAGCTTAGGCACACCACTGCACCATGACTTGCAGTGTGTGTGTGTGTGTGTGTGTGTGTGTTCACTCCTCACCAGTGATGGGTTAAATGTAGAAGTTACATTATGGGGTATGGGTTACCATACCTGACAAATATGTCACTGTCTTTTTCATCTGTGGAACACAAAAGAAAATATTTTGAGAAACATCTCATTGGTTTCAGAAGTCAAAAGGGTGCCACTGTTGTTTGGTCACCAAGATCTCAGTAAGATATCAAAATATCTTTTGTGTTTCTTCAAAGCAATAAAAGTCATACAGGTTTGGAATGACATGAGGGTGAGTAAATGATGAAAGAATGTTTGGGTGAACTATCCCTTTAAACAACCCCTCAACCTAACGTTTTAAAGCTCAGAACATAATTTGTCCCTGATGTCTGTGCTATAGACATGAATGACATGGTCTGCTAAGTGGTCTGCTAAGTGACCAGGCTTTCAATTTTGGCTCGGCAGTTGACAAAAACAAGCAAAACGAACAAAACAAATCTTTCTGTGGGCCTCAGACAACTCAGAACACAAAGTTCTTATCTCCTAGTTGTAAATAATTCCAATATGGCGCTGACCAACTATCGAGTAAACTTTTAAGCATTTTTGTATTATGTAAACGTGAAATACAATGAATGTCTACATTTCCACAACTTTTGCTTGTTAATGAGCTACACAGACTTTAGAATATAACATTGCACGATTGGCTGCAATGATAAACTGACTGGAACACTTTGGGGTTGGAAGTTGACAATTTTAACTCTGGTATTCCTGCCTCTGACTTTGTCTAAAGTGCAAACAGAAACATAAAAAATAGAACCAAAATATCACAGAGACTTGCAGGTGGGCTCTGCTGTCTTGGGCCAGTAAGTAACCACCTAACAACCAACTAGAACTCCCTAGCAACCACTCAACCACATCAAAGCAACACCCTGACATCCACCCACAACATCTTGGCTGCGGGTTCAGAAAATGTAAAAATCTGTTTTCTTCCTACAGTTCCATACATTTCCTTTTGTGCTTAGGCAAGCATTTGCCAGAGGCTGCATTTAATTGTAAATGACGATCTTTAAATGAATCAGCTGAATTTGTTATGAACATCTGTTATCTGTGAAACCTCAAAGAAGTGGACAGAGAAAGATTAAAAGGACTCAGGGGGGGCTTGACTTTGGTCAAAGGAACCCGATGTTATAATACACAAACAGACGGTACAGTGGTATATATGGATGGAGATGCCGGCCACACTTTGAGCAAGGCGAAGACACCTTTGATCTTGGAAGGTCTATTTCCCTCTGCATTTCAAAGCAGAGACAAAGCACACAGTCAACACACACTGCCACTCTAAAACACAGACGCACATATGAACAGTGGCACTCGGTGGAACCCTCTAGCACTGTGTGTCCTTGATCGAACGACTGACAGACAAACCAAAGCTTAGGTCATCAAACAGACACACACTGTCTCTCTAATACAAACACACACACACACCACACACACACACACATACTTCCTTGGCAAATGGGAAGACAAATAGACTTTGTTTTTTAATATTTAACTAACTATAATTACTACAAAAATAGACTTTACCAAAACATTAAACCTACCTCTAATTATTATTATTATTATTTTGCATGTTAGACATTTTTTGATGTCCCTAAAGAGAGGCTTTGTCAGTTTCCAGGGTCAATTTATTTTAGCTAACTCCGAGTCACACACACATTGTGCTTCTGTGGGCTTCTGTGATTTTTCACCACTTGGTGAATTCTCTTATTCTGTCAGTTTCTCGCACATTCCCTCGTTCATTCCCCAGCGTGTTACACACTTCCTTTCTACTTTCTTTCTCACGTCACGCTTTCCTGCGGTGTAGGGGAATATTTATGTAAGTGATATGTCACCGCGAGGCTCTGCATATTTGGATGTTGCACATTTGCTAGCACAATGCGAGGGTGTTTTTGTTACATCCTTAGCGCAGGTTTACGTCTTCTGTGTGCCGCGAGGAACCGACAGGAATTTGCTCCTCTCCTCTATTGAATTAGACGACCAGGCAGAGTTATGGCGACATGCTAAGATCATTCCCTTTCTCCATCTAAATTTATTCTTCCCTTGCGATTCACTCTGTCCCGTTTAAGGGTCAAAATTTCCCTCTCCACACATCCTATACACTGACTGGCGCGCGTCTGTCCTCCTCATCCTACTTCGATCAAACGAATTTAATAAATTCTATACAAGTCAAACAGCTAGGCTTGATCTCTCAAACAAAGAGAGCTTCTATTTGATTTGCGCAAACTCTGCGGATGAGATCCGGAATGAATAATACATGCCTCTCTTCTTCATCGTATGCTTCCTTATTAAATATCTCCCATGCATCCCTCCACTTTCCCAGCAGGCCCCTGCTTTCACTGTCGCCCCTCTGCCAGAACTCAGGGAGGAAAAGCCTTGTCTTGTTCCTCCCTCTCTCTCTTTTGCCCTGCACTATATACTGTCTGTGTGATTTTTTTCCCTTTATTCGAATCTCTCATCCTCTTGGTACAGAAGGAGACACATTAATTTGATGAAGTGAACTATATTATTGGCAGCAGGAAGGCCCGTTATGTGGAGGAATAGATGACTTTTTTCCAGAGGCCTCAGCTGTGTGATCTCTCTAGAGAGAACATGCGCCAGTCCTCTCTGCTTAACCAAAAGGAACGTCAAAAGGTGTAGGCGAAAATCTGTTATCTGTAAACCTCTGCCCTATTCAAAGAACACTACCATTCTAAAGATAAACACAGATCATGTGTAGGTGAAAATCTGCTGTCTGTAAGCCTTTGCCCTATTCAGAAATGCTACCATTCTAAAGAAAACACAGATCCTATATTACGTGACTTAAACATGAATCCATGACCTTGTTATGATCCAGCGTCACCTGAAACACACACACAATCCATTTCCTGTGGTGTCCCGCTGCTCTTGATGCAGGTGTGCACAGCTACACTGACAATAATGGTGACTGCATATATAATGAACTCTGTTCACACACAAAATGTATTTAGCATTTCACTGCAGAGACAAAACAGAAGGTTTTCTACAAGCCTGTCACCGTGGATCACGTGTAGTCCTTTTTGCAACATAGCAGACTGGTTCATTTCGGTTGCGGATAGCGAAACAACGCACATCGACACATGCAGGAAATGTGTTAAACCTGTGATATAGCTGGGAGTGGTATTGAGGGCTTTTATTCTATTTGATACACTTCAGTGGTACATTACTGCCATCTAGTGCACCATCTGTTATTTCTTACCGCAAGATTGTTTAAAACGGGTTTGGCTAGAGAGAGAAAGAAGGGGAGGGAGAGAGAGAGAGAGAGACGCAGATTTTTTTGAGCAGAAATAAGAGTGAGACAGAAAGACAGGGGAATATATGAGAGAGTGGGGTTGCGTTGTGTTTTAACATCTCTCCTTGCGCTCTCTCTCTTGGCTCTCTGAACGGCACATTCATCATAAGAATCTTCTCGGCGTATCTCAGTGCGGAATTGATGAACCATCAACACAATTCTCCTCACTTTCTCTTTATATTGATAAAGCAATCATGCATGTTTCTCCTCCAGTCACCAGTGCCCACTTATAAGATAAATGGCGTGTCACACAAATACATTTTTGCTTTTTTCTATTGCTCTAATGCGTACTTCAACCTGCCTAAAGTGAGAGAGTGAAGAAGAGAGAGAGCACGACTGAGGGAGAAAAGGGACAAATATTACTCTCCAGGTTGCAATTTTTCAATGCAGCTTTCACTGTCTTACAATCCATGTTGCTCTAACTATGTTTCCTGAAACGTCCATTTTAACCATTTTAACCCTAATTTGAACTGAAAGACATCAGTAACTAAACGCACGTCATAACACACAGTTGAAAATCCCCGACTACATTATTATATATGGATGCAATACAATATGGATACAAACTATTTCCTGCTGTATGTACAAGTTAATACACAATTATTTTCAATGTACTTTGAAGCATCTTAAATAGCTGTTTTATATTAACGTAGCAGCACAATTGCACGCTTAAAAATAATACATTTCCACTGACATATTTGTGTGTATTCCATGATTTAAAGCAATAACCCGCGTTAACATAACACCCATCTGTCAGTCGTGTTTGACTTTTAGCAGGTGAGGAAACTGGTGCGCAGACAGCAGCAAAAGTGAGACGGTGGTGGGCTGGGAATTGCAGGGCGCTTGGGAAAGTTGCCTGCTGGATACAAATCATTTTCAATGAGACAAGCAGGAGGAACACAGAGCTAAAAGTGCCATAAATGCTCACTAGATAACTGCAGTGCGCTTCCGAGAGCCGCCGGGTCTGCGCTCAGTGCACAAATGTTCTTATATCGCCTGCGTACACCAGGCAAGAACCGGCTGACGATGCAGATTTTTTTCCTCCCTTTAAATTTACATTTTTACATTCCATATAAATTTGGTTTCAATAGCCGGCCCACAAAATGAGTTCCCACAGGGAACAGTAGTCAGTAGTGCTCCCTATGACCAGCCCACTTCTGCTTACAGACTGCTGAATTACAGCCAAAAAATGAACTGCTGAGGGGGAACACACATTCATCACGTTAATCCGTAGAATGGCCTGGAGAAGTTCGTGACCCTAAAGCAGTAGTTTTAAACAGTCAATATTACTGCCAGATGTTGGCACTTACAAACGCTGACTAATGACAACACTCCACACATTTACTATATTTAGCTGACACTTTACTTAGCAACAAAAACCAAAAACAGTATTAACAGTGTTGTATTGTTTTGTTGAAACGTTACACTCTTCACTGCAAACGACTAAACTGGAAGTTGCGCTTTTCATCGCAAAGAGTTAAACCGTGTGAACTTTTTGTAGGTACAATATGTATTTATTGTGTTGCAAAAACATAGAACTTATTTGTCTCATACAACAAATTAATTTAAAGTGACACTGTTTTGCAAGAGCATTATTTTGGCCAAAATTAACATTGTCATTGTTTACTCACCCTCATCACGTCTCCAAACCAAATATGATGTGTAAGGATGATGGCCCACGGCAGGTGATGCTGTCAAACTGTAAATGGTACCGTAAGTCCACATGAATCGTGCACCTCATCCCGAGCCTTCTAACGTCATACGAAAGCTTTGTGTAGAAAACAGACCGAAATACAAGCTGTTATTAACTTTGTATTCTTAAAGTTTACGTGATCATAAACTTGGTTGTACAAATAGCGGACGACATACATCTTGTAAATAGCGATCTACGCATGCGCGGTGTATATTTTCCACAACAGAAAATAAGACTTTGAAGTTGTTACTCTGGATTCGAGGATATAAAATTTGCTCAATAAGATTGGAAGAGCGTTGTTCAAGAGCATAGAATATGTATTGCAAAACAGAAACAGGACGGTAGTTGTGAGCGCACTTATTGCCACATTTTCAGCAAAGTTGAGAGAACGCTTTCTATTTATTTTTTGAGGCCACGCCCCTTGAGGAGGATTGTGGGATTGACTTCCAATTCAAAGCAATGATTCAAATCATTGCTTGCTTTGCTCGAAACATTATTGGTTCATGTCTGAACCAATAACATGTTATGTCTGAACCAATAAGTTAATACTCTAGATTGTAATGTTTTCTGTACATTATAAGTCCATCATTATAAGCCCAATCATAGGTAACAATATATCAGAAAGAGATTTAAGAACCAGTTAAGAACTAGTTAAGTATTCCACGCTCCCTTTACAATACTTCTGCGTACCATGTAGACTCATATACATTCAATTGTGTTTAAAAGCATCTAAAATGACTGTAGGTTATTAGTAAACCACAGACACTTTCAGCGATTGCACAGATGAGACTTCTGTCTCCTTTTTTATTCATTTGTTCTACAGTATACAAATATTTGCACAAAAAACCCAATCATCTCAACAGTCAGATCTCCATGTCAGTCACTGTATAAATACATATACACACAACATACATGTGTATATACATATATCACTTTTGCCTTACATCCATCTGTCAGAACATACAATGCTGAGTGAGCGAGTTCTGAGACAACAAATGTAGGCACCACTGTCTCCATGTCCTCTCCTGGCACTGGACTTGCACACAAAAATTGCAATATTTTTGCCAAAATAGAACATTTAGTGCCTTACTCTGGATGATTTTTAGGATTGAAAGAGAGGTATAATGATCACAGTGATGGTAATGCCCTTGAAACAGGGCACTCAGTCCAGAAGAGAGGGATTGTGGGTAAGGGTCAAGATCTGCATATCATATATATATATATTTCTCAGAAAAAAACACCTTTCCTCAGCTACCCTTTAAAAATCACATTTCTACAATTTAATAACTTCTATTAAATGTAATCATGATGAAAAAACTAAAATAAAAATATAGTTAAGAGAACAAATGTAACAAGAAGCGCTGCAAATGCATCAAATTGTTCTTTTTTTCTGGCTTTAAAATATCAATTTGTTGCTTTTTGACGCGTCCTTACAAATATTCTCCGTCTTCTAACTAACGTAACGTAACTCTGATGCCGCCAAAAGCGACTCTTTCCCGATAAGGAAAGCAGTAGTGCAACAACCTTTAGCAGGATAATTCAGTAGCGCTTTCCACACAGCAGTTAGTCATGACGCCTCATATACTCAACACTGGACACATCTTAAAACACTTTTAAAATACAGCTGCACTGTATTTTAGTTCATTTATTATAACGTGCCAACACAATTTGCTGGCATCGAACCTTTTAAAGGATGTTTAAAATCATAAATAAAAACCGTGTGATGATAATTGAAGTATTTATTTAACACACGTAAGTGTTCTATAAATGGAAAGCCATTATTTGTTTGAACTGACTCATTAAGCATTAATGTGTTTTCGTTTTATTAGTATGTTGGCGTTCTGACATGCTGCTTTGTGTTAAGTGTTACCGTGTTTTTTCTTAAAGGAAATTTGTCAAGTACAGGAGCTCTGTGGCAGTAAACAGGAAGTGACATAAATCTGAAAGCCCATTTTACCCCGGGCCCTTCAAAGGAAGCGATTCTGGCTGATTTTCACACTGTATGGCTATATGTGGTTCACTAATTAAATAAATGTTAAACACTGCACTTGCTACGATGCAGCGACATCAAAATAAAGAACAAGCTGCCGTTGAAACTACTGTGACTTTATATGGTATAGTGTAAAGTAAAAATTTGATAGTTCAGGTGAAAGAAAATCATGTCACTATTTACTCACTCTTATGTATTTCCCAACTAGTTTGCTTTAAGTTTTCCATAGAAAACAGAAGTAGAATTTTCTGTTATGCCGCTCCTGTCATACGACATTGGATTAATGTAACCAGGGTCTGTCAAGCACAGGCACTGCTAGAATTTTTAGCAGTGATATTAAATTATGACCTCTGATATTACAGCTCAGCAAAATATATATTTATACATATTTTATATATTTGAGTTATTTCTCTACTATGTCATGACCAAACCAATTGTGATATTATAGTAAAGGATTTTATTGGGTCTGGGTCTTGTTAATTCTAAAATTCATTATTGCTCTATAGGAGTGGAATAATTCATGTTCAGGTTAATTGCTGTTAATTAATGGCAAACAAAAAAGGGCTAGAACACAAGTTCTGTTCCTGTATTTGGCATTTCTTGGCCAGTAACAACCTGACAAAACTAGTCCCACCGTTTTACAACCTAATTTATGCAACAAAGCGTTTCCATAAAACTTTGGGCCGACATGAGGGTAAGTAAATAATGACAGTATTTTTAAATATGAACATTTGGAGCATGTTGGGCTATTTTTTATTCCACGTTTGGGTATACTTCCTGATGACATCATAATGGTGCACTCTTTAGAACACAGAGACTCCACCCAAATAAAGACAATGAAGGCACCATGTTCTGCAAAATGCTGACGTGACATTTTCTGGCCTTTAGAGGTTCATGTGTGAGACTAAAAAAAGGCTTTCAACCCCGGTACTGTATCTAGATGGAGCTACATTCTAGTTCAATTATTAAAAATAAAAGAAGAAACTAAACAATGTTTTGGCTTCTGGTTGACAGCATCCCCCTCTGTTGTTTTGTTTTAAGGCTTCTTTTCCTCTGCTCTCTCCTCCTCCTCCACTGTTCCTCACAGCTTTTTGCTTTTCTTGAACAAGCTCTTGATCTTGGAGCGTTTCTTCTCTCCATTATCGCAAGAGTCCGCTGAGGAGTGGAGCTGCTTGGGCTCCTTCGTAGCTTTAGCTTCTGTGTCGAGTGAACTAATCGAGGGGTAAAGTCCCTCTGAAGGCGTCCCACCAGCGGGCAGCTGCCCCAAGCTGTATGATTTTTCCAGAATGCCATTATAGGCCACAGCTTTGGTTCCAGGGTGAAAGGTTAAACTTTGGGACTCTGGGATGACAGAGGAGCGTGTCAGGTCGGGAGAACCCTTGTGAGCTGAGGAGGAGTCAAGCAGAAATGAAGAAGAGGATGAGGAAGATGGTATGGTCTCCATGGCGACAGCCTGGGCCTCTTGCGCCAACAGGAGAAGCTCGTCACGAGAGATTTTGCGTGGCGGAGTGTCCGTGCCTGTAGCACAGGTACTGGAGAACTGCTTCCTGCCCACAGAGGAACTGAGAGAATCTGAATCTGAGCAGGTGTCCTGGGGGTCCCTGTAGAAGAAAAACACAAACATCAGTGAAATTCAAACACACTGTGAAACACAACATGACAAAATGCATTGTGAAAAATGAAACAACAAATGAACATACTAAGAAGTCACATAACGTATTAACAAGTACAAACTTCTAACAAACTATACTTAAAACAAAATAATCTGAGGAC
>JAZGTJ010001006.1:9599-68676 GCA_036877575.1 Botia almorhae
AAAAGCAAGAAATTGACGTGCTTGTGAACACAGCTGCTTACCTTATAACCAGTGTTGACAGTCTTGATTATAACTGTAGTTGCAGGTGCCCGTCGTAACAAATCCAGAACCGCTTTGCGGATTCTCAACACTCTGCGAGTGTAAAAGTCCAGTGGATATGTCGTAAAATGAGGCCCCAAATTAAACATGACAACAGTGTGAGGTCCTCCAGTCATGTCATCAATCTCATTACTGACATAGTGCAGATTACTAAATTCTGTTTTCCGACAGCGCAGAGGAATACCATGAGCCCTCCAGTGTAAGTCAATATTGTTACCCACATCTACTGCTATAAGAGGACCTGCCTGATACTCAACATGCAGATTCATCAGCTTCAAGGCTGAAACAAAAAAAATCAACAGTCAAAATCCCACACACACAACAACGTCAACCAAAAATATAAAACGTTTTATGCGTTTAGGCTGTTCGTTTATGTGACAACAGTATTGGGGGGTCCTGAAAACGCAACTTTTGGAAACAGGATTCAAATTGTACGTTTTTGAAAATTATGTAACGATGTAAACAACAAAAACACAAATGTGTTAAAATGATGACATTCTGCACATGCATATAACGCATTCAGCCTCGCAACATTGCATTGAATGCATTGCAAGCTTGGCATGCATACTACATTATTTTTAGTTGTTTTCACATATACGCATGAATGTAGATCGTTTTGATGACATTGTCGTGTGTATGTAAAACGTTTCCTTTTATCGTTGCATTGTTGTCGTGAAAACGTCCCCTTAATGTTCAAATACAATACAAGTTAAACGGTTATCATACTGAACTACTAATCACACATTCAAGATATTTTATTTATAAGGAGGAACTATCTGTCTTACTTGGAACTGCTTTTAGCAGGAACTCGAACCACTGTCTCATTGTAGAGTCTCCCATCATGTAGATGTGTTTGTCTTTCAGGCACTGAGTTGTCGTTTCAGTAGTAAAATGATGAGTTTTACACACAAAAGACGTCCACACATCGTTCAGGTAAAAACCAGCTGGAACTGGTGTGTGTAAACCAGGTCGACATTTCTCTGTTACATCTGCAGGATGAAGTGAAATACAGACTGTAAGTTCTGTTATTTTTTTCCAGAAAATAAATGTTATTCTTCTAAACTGTGGGACATAAACAGATGTTGCATTTGTTATTAAAAGGCTGGAAACATATTTTTCTTCACACTATGCTGTACAGCCTCCTCTTGCTATCGGCCGGCATTCCGGTCTCTTGCTCATTTAAATTTTTTGTTGTAGTTCGTCCAGCCTGACCTCATGGGAATTTGTACTTTTCACAAGGTGGCTAATTCGTCTAAGGTGAATCATCAGATTTTTTTTTTAAAGAAATAATGAAGTCCCACCCAAAACGATCTGCAAAAGCAGATCATCCTAAAACATGAGTCGGATCTTATAAATTCACGCAAATGATGACATGAAAAAGGCCAACATACCAAACTGTTCCGGCGTATTGGGAGGAGAAATCTTGATGACTCTTTTGTCTCCTTGATTGAGATTTTTGTTGGTTTCCTTCCTGCCAAAGAGAAAATACTGTCAAACGTCTGTCATACTGACTTTCCAGCTAACAAGGAATGTTCTCAGAACGTTGGGTAATGTTCTCTCAAAGTTCTCTTAAACATTCTTGATGTAATGTTAGTCGAACTTTTTTTAAATTATCATACATATGAAAACTATTGTTAAGTTGTTTACATTTAAACAAAACATGACAGAATTGAAAAAATAACGTTTACGTTTTTTTGGTACTGTTTTTACTTAATGAAAACGTTAGGAAAGTGTTCTTAAAATCTAAATTTGTTAGCTAGGTTACTGTATTCAAAACAATGCCTAAAAGCCAAAGAAAAGACTATTAGAAACTCATAAATCTCACATCAGAATCTTCTCTTCTTGAGTCACACGGTCGTTATAGCCGCCCATAGAGTGGTACACACGGGCGCTGCACGGCAGGGTTTTGGGTTTCTGGCAGCGCCACTCCTCTCCGCTACGGGCATCTTTGTAATTACAGCAACAATCTCCTCCAATTCCAATTTTCTCCAGTCCATTCTTATCCCACTTCACATTACACTTCACTTTTTCTGTCAGCCTGATCCCATCTGGTCCTGGTCCTTCAAAATATCCGCTAAAGAAAACTCTATCCGAATCTGTATCTCTGTGATGCTTGAGGACCTGCACAGCTTCACTGGAGTGAATCAGACGCACAGCCACCTGTGCCAGTCCAACCCACGGCAGACGAAAACGCACAGAGTAGGAACCATTGAGCAAGTCCACCACCTCCCCAAACACACTGGCCTGGAACAGAAGAACATTCTTAATTCTTGAACAACTGTAGACTCAGTAAAGAGAAGTACTCCATCACCCACACAAAAGATCATGAAGAGATACCTTCTTGGAGGAGAACAGCTTAGCCTGAAAGAAATCTCCTCCATAACGTTTGGATTCATTGTGAAAATCCCTCGCGTGGATAGTAACAAAAAGCTCCTCGCCTATTTGGTACCTTTCTTTCAGGTTCTGAATGGTGAATGTGGAGTGGGCTGGACTTGTACTCATGGACACATCTGTGATTGGTCGGTCTGGTCCAGCCCAGTAGAGAGCCTGCTGTAACTCAGAGAACCGATCTGAACTGATTCCAAACTCAGAGGAAAATGAGCTTGTTAACGTGTCTTCTGAACTCATTTCCAGGAGAATATCTTTAGGAAATGTGGTGGAGTTCAGAAGTTTTGTAAAGTGCTGAGATAAAAATCTGGGTGGAGGTTGTTTCTTTCTTTCATTATCTGTATAAGACCAAACAACCTACAAACACAAAACAGATGGGCATCAGTCAACAGTCAGAATGTCTAATTTAAAAATCATGAGCCCACACACACACAATACACTTTGTTGTGTTTGTTGTGTGTTTACTCTATTGAATTGGGTAAGCAAAAAATAAAGGAGACCATTATTCTTTATATTCTTTTATATTTTTTTATTTATGGGACCCGAGTCAGAATGAGTTCAGGTTAATTATGAGCTACGGACAAAACAAGTGAGAAAGGTCCATTTTGATCTAATTTGATGTTTTCACAAGAATGAGTTCATTAAGTCTTTGTCTAATGATCTCAATGCTCTAAATAGCAGTTAAACATCTAAAATGATCTTTACTGGCACATTTTCTGAGAGGTGAACCTTCCCAAATCCTCCTGTTTTAATAATCCATGAAAAACGCTGTTTTTTTCTGCTTCTTGATGACTGGTGCTTCCGACAGGTGTGGCTCATTTCTTTTTGGTCACATCTCTTGTAAGGTTTTTTTAATGGAGAATGTGAATATTACAAGAACTTCCTCAACTTACCAGGAAACCCACAATTCCCAGACACAGACCAGTAAAAAAAACTCGGAGACATGATCTTTCCTTGTGATCTGTAAAAGCAATATTTTTCATGAAACTCTCATTATTTATGAACAAACGTGACTCATTCAGTTATACTCCACCGGTACAATAATCATACAGCTACACATTTCAAATATATTAGTGTTTATGTTTAAGTCAGGTGCAGCCTCAGGTCACCTGCTTATCACACATTTACGGACCCAAAACATCAATTTTGGGTTGTAGGAATGTTTCTGTAGCGTTTCCATTAAGTAATATAAATGTTAAAAACTTTATTTTGAAAGTTTTAGGAACATTTCTAGACATTGTAGTAATGTTATTGTTTGGCTATAAGAACGTTATTCAAACATTTTTGATTCTGTAACATTTTTAAAACATTCTACTAACTACAACAATTGTTAACTAGGTCAATGTATTTGGACAAGCAGGTGACCTGGGGCTGCTCTGTGATTGGCTCCCGTTAGATAAAAACAAATTGATACCACAAAACGACCGTCACGCTTTGTTTTGGCCACGTAATCTATGTAAATAAACTTCTATGTTTGCGTCCTGGTTCCTCTTAACCTGAGAGATGACCATGGTGAATTTATCATACAGCTAATTCATCATAGGTGAATGAAAAACAGGTTCAATTCAGGTTCAATTTTAGTACTTCAGACAGGATGGTATAATAACATGATATCTGTTTAGGATATAATCATGAACTGTTAAACGAACCCGCCGTGCAAATGTCAAGCATCTACAGCTTATTAAGCTTATTTTACAGTTTTGCTGTAACGTAAAGTGTGGTAAGCAGATTATCCATATTATTATTATCCATATTATATCATATAATGTGTTTATATACATACAAGTCTACTTTTCCAAAGATCCACCAAGTAAGTCATAAAAAGACAAATGTCTTAACATGATTTTGCTGTTATGTTCACTTGTGATTTCTCAAACAGAATAAATACCGAGAAATAACTTGAACTTACTGTGTTGTTTGTGAGTGTCAAGCGTCATTTTATATGAGGCAGTGTTTGGCATGAAATGAATTCATTCCGGCCAGTGTGATTGTTAATGGTCCTCCTGTGTCATTTATCCGGCAGGTCGCCATGACATACAGTCACACCTAGTGCCGTGACGTCACGGCTCATGAATATATGTATTCAGGGTTACCTGACGTTTTAGTATCGTTAACTGATTTGTTTAAAAGACAAATGTTAGTTAAATGCAGGTTAGGGTGGGACGTGCACACCTGTGTGACGACAAACGATAACGCCACAGCCCAAACGAATCTTTTATCAAACGCATTAAAGACAATTGCAGTGGTGATTGCAGGTGATTAACAGGAGAAAAGACGAGTAGAAACTATATATAAATAAACTATATATATGTTTATAAATAAAAACGTAACTAGGTTTTTATTTTTATAGAGAAGCTCAAAACGAGCAGAGCTGGACTGCGTCTCTGGCTAACACCTGGCTTATGAATATTAATTAGGTAAAAAGACACGCCCCCAGAAGAACTCGACGAGATATTTCGGTGTCTACTGTTTACTGAATATAAAACAAATGTAAGTGACGTCAATGAACGAAAAGAATTAAATAACAACAATACAACATTACCACTGGATAACAATAGCAATAATAGTAAAGGCGGCTGTTTCTATAAAGTTCATTGATTCTTGTACATCTCAACTTTCCTCTGTATTGTTTCTCATTTATTTTGTGCTTCGTGGTGTAATTAAGCCAAATGCCAAGCGGTTGTTTTCCTGCTTAATTCCCAAAACAATACTGATTTTCCATTTGCGTTGATTCATCACAAAGCAAATGTCCTTCTCCACCACCAGGTGGCGCTATGAAGGAGCGGAGTAATGATAACGGTACTGTTGGTTTGTTATGCAATACTGGAATGACATAAAACAACTTCTGCTATAAACTGGACTGTAAGCAAAACAATTTAGTCTCACGAATATAACAGAAATGTGATTTGTAAAGTTGAATAAGAGAATCATAAATGAATAAATGTTTCTTTTGCGTCTGTATGTGTGTCTGTCTTTCGTGCAGCGTGTCTTGTTAGGTTATGTGGGTTTATCCCACAGCTGTCCTCGCTCAGTTTCATTCTTCTTAGAAATCACATGATCACGCACATTTTGCCAAGCGTTTTTTTTTCTTATGTCACCCTTATAAAAGTCAGAGGTACTAAACAGGGGTCATGTTTAGCAGCTCGATTTCGACAGAGCACACACAGAATGATCTGCTCTCTGGTTTGTGTGGTTTTTCTTTATGTTGCTGTGGATGCACAGAGACCCACGTGAGTAGAATTATGGGCTCGACAGCAGTTCATAATTCCATATGTCACTTTTTATGATGTATGTACTGTATTGCATGTGTCGCATATTGCCATTATTCCAATAAATCAGTGTCAATGCGTTATCCCAGCTAACAATTTTAGGTTGTAAGAACGTTTCCCTAACATTTACAAAGTTCAGGAAACGTCAAAGCGTCCAGTTGTTTTAGACATTAGACAGACATTTAACTTTGTAAATTCTCCTTTAACTAACAACCTAAGAGTAACATGTTATGATATATAATTTAATAAAATGTTCCTCTAATGTTACTACAAGAACCTTTTCGACCACTGTGTGAGCAAAACGTTCTGAAAACGTTCCCTGTTAGTTGGGATGTGCTTATCTGCATGTGTGTGACCTGACACCCCAGATGCCTCATTGTGGCTCCAAATATAATTCACCTGGGAGTGGAGGAGACTGTTAGTGTACAGCTGCATGGAGCGACCAAAGCCACCAACATGCAGCTGTACTTTCAAGAACAAGTTACTGATGAACGTCATAGACAGAAGGCTTTAAAGAAATCTATAACTCTGAACGAGGACAATCACTACCAGGCTGTGGTGAACCTTAAGGCAAGTCTGCGCACATTTTCAAAACAAACAGAATAAAAATAATACATTTACTTTATATATATTTTAATGTATATATTAATTCATATATATATTATACATATATATTATTATATATATTATATATAATATATATTTCCAAAGCTCAAGGCACCTTACATCAAACTGTGAGGTTATATATTTCTTTACAGTAAACGTATCTATCGTGTTTTCTAACCCACTTAGGTCGACCCTAGACTGTTTAAAAGTATAAATAAAAATTCATACATTCAGCTCGTTGCTGAAAGCAAGGATGTGTTTGGAGACGCTCGCAAAATGGCCAACATCTTGGTGTCAGCAAAAAGAGGACACATATTCATCCAGACAGACAAACCCATTTATAATCCTGGAGAGAAAGGTATGTCTACTGTATTTCTCTGTTTAAGCGCATGCACAGAGGTAGATTTGACTCGCACCGAACAGCAAATTAAATCTTTCTGCTTCTGATTTTTCACTTTTTTAGTCAAATACAGAATCTTCACTCTTGACAACTTCATGCTTCCAGTAGACGATACGGTCCACATTAAAATAGCTGTACGTTTTTGTGTGTGGTCCATATCATAATGTTCTGTCAACAATACATAAAATGAATGGAAATAAGAGAGGAAATGTTTCGTTTTTGGTATTTCATTATTTGCTATTATTTTATTCCTCAGAACTGTAAAGATTTGATTGTTTACAATCATATTGTGACTTCTAAACAAATCCTGGAAAAAAGCATCACCATTCCAGACATGGAGCCGTAAGTTACATGTAGAGAGTTTATGATTCATTATCAATTGGACTTTAAAAGCTACATATGCATATATTTATATCGTACTCGAATATACAATAAGCAATGCAAGACAATTGAAAGAATCCCATTTATATGAATATGTTTTGTATATTAAGTTTAGTTTACTAATATTTCAGGGCTGGACACTGGAAAATCATTGTGTCTTTCATGAAGTACCCTGAATCTGAAACCACTTTAAAACTTGAAGTCAGGGAATATGGTAGGTTCTGCTAAAACACATTTATATTTAAAAAAAGATTGTTCTTACCGACACTACAGAAAACCAAAACAGCACTTCAGTGTTTTTAGAAGTAATAAAATGACCAGCTATACTCTGTGTTCTCCGCATTTTCACACCACAACCCAAATTTAAACTGTCACGAGTCTAATTTGACTTCATTGTTTATAGTTTTGCCCTCATTTGAGGTTCAGATCGAGGCACCACAACCTTACCACACTTTAAAGAGTGAGTCCTTTCCATTCAGCATCTCTGCCAGGTATGCAGCACATTAATACGAGGTCTGTTGACTACAATACAATGGAAGTTCTGCCATGTAACTCCCCAGCAAAAACCTAACGTTGTCATTAGGTAACAAAAACATTAGAAATGTTCTTTTGAAAATTCTAGGAACGCTCTAAACGTCCAGTTGTTTTAGACGCTGTATTAACACTATTGCTTGGTTGTAAGAACATTAGTCAAATGTTTTTAAAATGTCCCACTAACTACTACTTCCATCTACTTAAGAATAACGTTTTTGAAAAAAGGGCTTGTAACGTTACTGCACAAATGTTTTTTGATAACTTTGAGAGAACTTCTAGAGAACGCTATACGCTATAACGTTCTGAGAACGTTCCCTGTTAGCTGGGTCATCTCTCTGTCTTCTTCAGATATACTTACGGGTGGGGGGTCAGCGGTGTGGCCTACGTCAGATTTGGACTTATAGATGGAGAAGGACAGAAGACGTATCTTCCAGGCACAGAGAAGCAGATAGAAGTATGTTAGTCATTTCACATAGAACACCACAAAACCAAACAACAGTAGACTAACTGCTAGCCGAACTGCTAACGGTTCTGGGTTCTGTTCTACTCTGTTCTGTAGGTGGTGGATGGCACTGCAAGAACAGCGGTTCTCACTGCAGACATACAGACAGCGTCGGAGAATAACAACATAAATCACATGGAAGGATATTATCTGTACATCGCAGTCACCGTTTTGGAAAAAGCCAGTGAGTCAGAAACAGTAGCATCAGAAAACCATCATTTATATGAGAATACACACGCAGAATATTACAAATGTAAAAATGACTGTCGGTTCAAACAGGTGGCATTCTGGAGGAAGCTGAGAGCTCTTCTGTTAAGATTGTAACTTCACCTTATGTGGTTGATCTGTCAAAAACCAAGCAGTATTTCACCCCGGGCGGCGTGTTCTCTGTTGTGGTACGTGACCTAAAGCATCATGGCGCTCCAGCTGTTCCTCTATTTTCCCTCTCAGCGACGTTTCTGTGTTTTAAAGACTAACACAATGTGTCACAATGTGTAACATAAACAGAAGATGGACAAACAAGCAGCGATGCTGACTAGCTTGTATGCTGTTTTTTTTACTGTACTTTTACTGTACTGTACTTTTTTGCAGGCTACTGCTACTTCTCCAGATGGCAACAGAGTCCCTTCTCTGACATTCAAAGCTATTGTTAATATGAACATAGATGGATCAGCAGACCAGACAGTGAATATGGAGGGTCTGGGAGATGACATGGGAGATGTAGTCATGTCATTTCAGATCCCACCACTGGCCAGAACTTTATTCATAACGGTAAACATTTCACATGCTAACTGCTAACTTGTTCCGCCAATCCTTTGTGGAAGTCCAGTATTCACCAATCAGATTCTCAAATCCAGCTGACCGTTTTAGATTGTAAGAATGTTTCCCTAGCGTTTCCATTAAATAACACAAATGTTACTTTGTTAAACATTGTATTAATGTTATTGCTAGGTTGTAAGAACAAATTCAAACTGAAATTCTCTAATGCTTTTAAAGCGTTCTACTGACAACATCAGAATAAAGTTTTTGATATATATTAAAAAACGTTCAAAAATGTTCTGCCAACATTACAGCAAAAATGTCTTTGATAACTTTGAGAGAACCTTTACAGAACGTTGGCCAATGTTCTGAGAACATTCTCTGTATGCTGTTTTGTCAGGTGTTTGCTGAGGGCAGTGATCAGGAGGTTATTCGAAGTGATGCAAAGATGACCGTCAACGCTGCCGCGGCTGTAGACGGTCGATATCTCAGTTTGGAAGTGGAGCATCAGATCCTGCAGCCTGGCCAAGATCTGAAAGTCACAATACGAGACATCACACCCCAAAATGCAGCAAGACCCACCTTCATTTATTTAATGGTAGAAACCATCGACTTGTGTGTAATAACAGCATACAGCTGACTTATGTTGTTTGTCTGTGTGGGACTTTTAAAGTTTGGCAATATTAGACTTTCAGCTTTCATGAAATCTGTGGTTCCTCATGCAGGTTTTGAGTAAGGGCCGGATTGTGCGACTGGAGAGGGTGCGGAGATCTGAAAACACAATCGTTAATGTGGGTTTCAGTGTGGATCTGGTGCCGGCGTTTCGCCTGGTTGCCTATTATTTCATAGATGACGTGCAGAAGCTCGTCGCTGACTCCGTGTGGATGGATGTGACAGATGTCTGCAATGGAAAGGTGAAGCTGAGATGATTCTTCATTCAGAATTATTCTTTCAAATCCAGTTTAAGTTGATATTTCTCTGGCTGCTTTTTTAAGTTGTGCATTCACTTCCGCAGGCTGGTTATTTGCTGGATAAGCCACCATGTTGTTCCATAATGAACCTGACAACTTTAAGCTAGCATGACCAATGGTTTTGTTATTGGTCCCAGCTGATGAACTATTTAGATCTCAGATACAAATCTAATCTGGATTATCCAGCAAGAAATTCGATTCTTAAATACTTCCAGGATAATCTGTACAAGAATGTGAAGTTTAAACTTTTTGTGTGTGTAGGTAGAAATTGTTCCATTTGCGGAGATGAAACCTGCAACCCAGTTTGAGGTGTTGGTTCGGACAGATCCTAACAGCAGAGTGGCTCTCGCTGCAGTCGACTCGGCAGTTTACATTCTGAACAAAAACAAATTAAGCCCACAAAAGGTGACATCATCATTACTGTATGTTGAAACAAGACCCCACAAAATCATAACTGAAGCTTTTAGTCATTGTGTGTTAGCATCAAGATCATCTACAGTATTCTAGTACCCCAGCTAACAGGGAATGTTCTCAGAATGTTGACTGGCATTCTCACAAGGTTTTCAAAAAGGTTATTGCAGTAACATTAGTTTGACGTTTATAATGTTATACATCATAATGTTTTCATTCTTAGATTGTTAGTGGAACATTTAAAAAATGTACAGGAGATTACTGGAGATTTGAACATTCCTAGATCTTTTAAAATAATATTTTTAATGTTTTTGTTACTTGATGGAAATGTTAGGGAAATGATCTCACAAACTGAAAGCTGTTAGTTGGGATATTCCTAAGCGTTCACAAAATTATTTGAAAAGCACATTTTGTGTGAAAACAATCAACCAAAAATATGATGACAAATTTTTGACTAATCGTATTCTCTCTAGAATCACCGACTTCTACGTGGCTATTGCACGTGTCAAAAGGTTTATTATATTTAAAAAAAAACAAGAAAAGGAGATGATGTGTTTGTCCTTACAGATGTTCGAGTACATGAACTCGTATGACCTGGCCTGCTCTGTGGGAGGGGGTGAGGACTCTAGCGCAGTTCTGCAGAGAGCTGGTCTTACTTTCATTTGCAACTGTAATCTGGAGACTCCGATACCCCTCAGTAAAACACCTACGGACATCCTCTCTGAACACAGTGAATTACATACGAAACAGATAACAGCATGTATGTGTGTTGTTCTTATTTTCCTCAGACCATAAATGTCACAGCTCTAAACGTCGCGACAGGAGAGCAGCAGATTATGTTGCCCAATACAATGCGCTCGGTAAGATACAAAACAAGTTTGATTTTGGGGTAATTGATTTTAGGGTGGGCACTTTCAGAGAAATTAGCAATTTCAAGATCCCGCCCTCCCTTCAGAGTGAACTTCAATGCCACGCCTCCTCCAATAGTGCATGAAAGTATGCAAATACATAGTTTGACAGACAGGTACGACATCCTATCATTACATTCAGACTGAATGCATTGACTGGATGCCATTTTATGATCCTGCGCGTTTACAGAAAAAAGAATATATCGAATATACGTGAATGACACTTAGTGGTCACCATCAGGATGTGAAGAGACTTTTTAACCAGCATAATAAAACAGTGTCTGTAAATAATCACGTACGCTGCCTGTAACGATAGCACATTCATAGTCAACAGCTACAAGAACCAGGAGAGAAAATGTTGTTTGGATGGCATGAGGCTGAACAAACTGCGCAGGACCTGTGAGGAGCGTCTGAAAAACGTCCAGGAGTCGAGCGAGAGATGTCGTGCTGCTTTTAAAAAGTGCTGCAAAGCCGCAGAGGAGAGGAGAAAGAGGGAGCGCATAGACAGGCTGAGAAACAGTCTTGGAAGGGGTACGATACACACCATCTTACGTAACTCCTTCCCTTGACCTTTAGCCATGTTGATTGCACAAGCCTAAAGTAAATTCAAGCAAGCCTCCAGATTTTTTCCAAACTAAAAGAAAGTCATGTGATTTATATAGACTGCTTTTTTTAACTTATATATATATATACGTATGTGCTTAAATTCTGTCTCGTCCTGTAGTCACTGACAACACACTGGAGGACGCTGTGATTAATTTGGACACAGTCTACCTGCGGAGTTATTTCCCACAGTCGTGGATGTGGACGCTCGCCAATTCCGATAATTCTGGCGTTGTCAGGTAACCCACCAATCAGCTGCCTGTTTTTGCCCACTGATTTATCTGAAGACAGTATTTAATTCTCTAAAGTCTTCTGTAAACATTTCAGGCATCGTGCAATTACTCCTGATTCCATAACTACCTGGGAAGTCCAAGCTGTGGGCATCTCTCCCACAAAAGGTGCTAAAAATCTGCTAAAAAAGGTGCTTAAAAAAAAGGTTTTGATTTCCTGCTTCGAGGCTGACCGGTCTTCACTGTCATTTCTGCAGGATTCTGCATAGCAGAGCCGAAGCCCCTGAGAGTCTTCCAGAGTTTCTTTGTGTCTGTTAACCTTCCTTACTCGGTGAAAAGAAACGAGCAGCTTCAGGTCAAAGCTGTGCTTTATAATTACAAGCCCGAGAGTTTAAAGGTACATCAAACCATAACAATCAGCAAAGTCACACCGCACTCGAATTTAGTTTCTGTACTAGTTTAACATGCGTGCCATGACGGTTCTGTAGGTAATGGTGAAGATGGATAAAACAGAAGGTCTGTGTACTGTTGGTGGAGGTGAGGTGGAGCAGAAGGTCACAGTTCCAGGTAACTCAGCATTGGCTGTGTATTTCAATGTGGTGCCACTGGTTATTGGAACTCTACCCATTACTGTGCTGGCTTATGGCTCCCCCACCGCCCACGACAGAGTGCAGAAAGAGCTCCATGTGGAGGTAATGATCTTCTGCTACCTTTAAATACCACCGATCTGAGATGCTTGAGGATCTGTTACATCACTGCAATACGCGACCCGCGCTGGCAAAATGCGCACAATGAGCGAATATTTCAAAATCAGTTCTATAAAGATCATTGTAGAGGATTAACTGCTGTTTGGAGCATTGAGATCATTAGACAAGGACTGAAAATGGACATTGTTTTCACTTGTTTTGCCTGTAGCTGGTAATTAACCTGAACTCATTCTGACTCATCGTGTCAGCACAGGTCACATATAGAGGAACCCAAAGTGATGACAGTATTAAGTTCTATTTGCAAAAACGTATGTTTTACATATTGTGGAGTCTGCAGAGGTTTCTCCTGTTTGGTTTTAATGTAAATGTCATTACCTTCCACAAAGCAACTCATTCACCACGACACTGGAAAGCTCACGTCTGTTTCTCATTGTGTTTAGGAGGAAGGGCAAGTCATGACTATTGACAAGGAGTTCAACATTAATCCAAAGAGTAAGAATCCGATACATAATTAATGATTTGGTACTCAGGGTTTGATCTCTGTGATAACCTTTCATATTTGCGCAGTGAAAAAATTGGAGATCGATATTCCAACCCCCGCTGACAAGATTCCAGGTGGACAGGATTCCATCGCCTTGAGTTTTAAAGGTGGGAGTCTACTGACATTTAAGTAAACCTAATGAGAACAATTCAAGCTGGGCCAGACATTTTCAGAGAGGCTAGAAATATCAACCTAGCTTTGATGGCATAAGATCCCGCCCTCCCTTCCCCCCACCTCCTCCAACAGTGTGCGGAGTTATGCAAATACATCGTCTGACACGCAAGTGGGACATCCTATCATTGCATTCGGACTGAGTGCTATGATTGGACGAACACTTTATGGTCCTGCCCCTTGTTGGTTGTTTCTGGATAGAACATCACATACCCTGCCTACCTCTAATACAGCGCTGGTATATAGTATTAAAATGTGCACATGCGTGTTGTGTTTCAGGTGGGGTGATGGGAGAGTCAGTAGATAACTGTTTAAACCTGGAAGGTGTTAACAAACTCATTCAGAAACCCACTGGATGTGCAGAGCAGACTATGGTGAAGATGTCCCCTGCTATTCATGCGATGAGATACCTGGATGCCACCAACCAGTGGATATCACTGAAAGCTGAACGCAGGGACGAGGCCAGAACAATGATCCAGACTGGTGTGTGTGTGCATTGTAGTCTGATGTACCATTTTATTAACACTTAGTTCTAATGCATAACTCAGATTCAGTGACTAAAGCAGAACCGATCATTTGTTTTTTTGTTGTAGGCCAAACGACATACAGAAGGATCTTAATGCACACAAATCTTATGTTAGGCTTTTGAAACGTATTACAGATAAACCATCATAAACTGTATTTCCCAGCTACATGCAACTGCGTTTAAACTGGTTTATTTTACCAGGTTACAACAGTGTTCTCACGCACAAGAAAGCAGATGGCTCGTACGGGGCGTTCCTGCGCACCCCCAGCAGTGTTTGGTACGTTTCGGTTTCTTTTGGTGCACAGAACAAGTTCCCCCAAAAATAAAATATTTAGACCCAAAAGGATTACGGCATATATCATATATCGAAGACGTTATTCTTAAGTGGTTAGTGGAATGTTTTAAAAATGTTACTGAATGAAACTATGTTTTAAAGCATTCTTATAACCAAGCAATAACATTAAAGCAATGTCAAACATTCATTTGTTCTTCTTTTAGGCTTACTGCATTTATTGCCAAAGAGCTGACAGAGGCTCGGAATGTCATCCATGTAGAAGACTCTTATATTCAAGAGTCCGTGTCCTATCTGATCTCCAAACAGAAGGAAAACGGGGCGTGGGATGATCCCAATGCCCTGTATGACCGAACGATGAAGGTATAGCCGGTAACGTGACGTTATGTTTACGTATATATTGTTAACGTATATATTGTTAACGTGAATAAAGTGTCTGTGTTCAGGGGGGGGTCGGAAAAGCCGAAGATAATGTTCCTTTAACAGCCTTCGTACTTCTGTCAGTGAACCGAGCTTTGAAAGTGTACGATCTGGGCACAGATACAGAACTGGTAACATCTGCACGGAACGTCACACAATATTGTTCAATAAAACTCTATGTTTTTAAATATGTTTCAATTCTATTCTGTTCTATTCCAGCGAGTGGCTATGGACAAAGCCAGATCTTATCTAGAGGAGAAGGTGGATGTGTTGCGGAGTCCGTATGCTGTCGCTATCACAGCCTACGTCTTATCCCTGCAGAAACCGCTAACTGCAACAGCTCGACGAGCCCAGCAGAAGCTCAAAGCTACGGCTAATTGTGACAATTGTTAGTAGCGACATTAATTTATCTGCACTCACACCTCAAAGCTTTGTGAATGTTATTGTCAAGAATCTGTTTTCACGTTAAATAGAAATGATCCAGTCCTAGCGAACACATTTTCTTGAGAAACACAACGGTTCTCTTTTCTGAATCTAAAGAAGCAGATGTTTATGTTCACCTGACAGACATGCAAGATTTCTGATGCATGTTGAGCATGAACAGAATGCGGCACACGGTCTAATGAGACATTTCTGACGAGAGAATTTTGTCTGATACAGATTATTAGCTTTCCTAAATCTTCTGTGATCATCATCTTCCGTCTGTGCAGCTCAGTGTTTCTGGAATTCTAAGAGTGGCAGATCAGAAGGTCAAGCTGAAGCTGAGGATGTGGAGACCACAGCATACGGGCTGCTGAACGCATTGTCTGTCGACGACAAAGAGATGGCCAAACAAATCGCTAGCTGGCTAACAGAGCAGCGCGGGTATGGGGGTGGATTCCGGTCAACACAGGTGGGTCATTTATCTATTATTAATTTAACAAGGAACATTACAAATTAACAGATATTTCCTTGTTTTAAAACAACTGTCTGGACCATCTTAAAGTTCCAGGTGGTTTTAACTGGTTTTGAGTGTTTTCATGCTGGCCTGTTATTGACAAACTCTGGTTACTCGTGCAGGTAGATTAGCTAGTGGGGCCATGACGGGTGACTAGCTAAAACCAGCAGGAAAGTTCCCTGCTCGGCTACCAGGGAACGTTTTCAAGCCATTGGCTAACGTTTTCAGTAATATTACTAGAAAGCTTTTTTTAATGGCATATATCGTAAACCAAAAACCTTAGTGGAACGTTTTCAAAAAAGTCACGAAGTTAAAAAATGTCGAATAATGTTCAAAATAACATTTTGTTGGGGATGTTAGGGAAACATTCATACAGTCTAAAATGGTTAGCTGGATGGTAACTAGTCATATGGATTCAACTAGGTCACCATGTGGTCTGGGCTGTTTTCAGTGGCATGGTTCAGCCCGGATGAATTAAGACTCATTAAACCTGAGCTGGGTGTGTTGCTTGACTTACTTATTTCAGGATACGGTTGTAGCGCTTGAGGCTCTAGCGAAATACAGCATTCAGACCAACGACGTGGAAGACCTGAACCTACGGGTGCAATTGTGCCATGAGAATGGTCAAAGACAAGACATCCATTTGACCAGACATAATGCCCTCACCCATTCAGCTGTGGAGGTAAGAAACACTCATTAAAAACAAGCCATAGTATTTTAGATCCTTACGTGTATGATCACATGACCTCTGGAAAGAGCTGCTGTTATAACTACACTGAATGTACTGAATGTTGACCGGTAATCTAAGTACAGAAATACAGATCAGTTTGAAAAATGAACAGTGTGTTTAAAACTGAAGGATTCCAATTTACTGTACATAATCTTTGACTATATATATATATATATATATATATATATTTATACACACACATAAACATACACATATATATATTTCATACTGTGTATATTTTTATTTAGCAGATGCGCCAATACTTCCACATTATACGTGATAACATGAATTTATGATTTAATCTAAATGTTTTCACAGGTCAGGAATGCTGGTAAAATGACTGTAAATGTGACAGGAATGGGGCGTGGAACTTTAGCGGTAAGATTTCTCCGTAAAAATATTTGCCATGACATTTAATGACGTGTTGTTTGTAAAGAGGCTCTGTGCTTGTAACAGATCGTGCAGACGTACAGATCTATGAAGAAGGACGAATCGCACTGTGACCTTTTTCATCTTACTGTGAAAGTGAAAGGAGAGCTGGAATACAGTACGTAAAATCTCTCTGAACGTCAACAAAACAATAAATCCAGTGCATTGCAGTTTATAAATCCAGTGGCATCATTATATCATGTAACAGCTGAGGAGAACGAAGAAAGTTTTGATGATTATTACAATTACGAGACTGACGAGGAACTGCACAGAAAAGACGAGCCCATGAGCAACATGGAATGGTTTGATCTGCGCAGTCGCAGTCGCAGAAGACGACAAGCGCCAGAGGAAGCAGATAAAGAGAGTTCGGTCCTATACACAGTGTGTGTGGGGTGAGCATCACTTTCATACGAACCCTTCAGTTTATTTGTTATATTTTTTAACTGTTGAATTACAGACTTGGAAGTATCTGTGTGTCTGCTCCCCCACAGGGTGAGAGGGAACAGCTCTGTTGGGATGGTTGTGGTGGACATCTCACTGCTGACTGGTCTCATACCAAACACAAAAGATCTGGAACATGTACTTACGCCCTTTTTATTTGTTTCAAATAGTTTTCACTCGTTCTTGACTGTAAAGAGTAACTAATATGAAAGTGAGGTTGATTTCTTATTATTTTTCACAGATGATGAAGGGCACAGAAAGGTTTATTGATCGCTACGATGTCCATCATAACAAAGTTTTTCTGTATTTTGCGAAGGTAACAGTTCCGATCTGTTTCTGCCATCAGATGGGACCTCATTGCACACTTGCTCTTTATTTGACATTTTCTCTTGCTATATCGCTTGCTCCTCTTTCTGCTTTTGCTGGTTTGTTAAAATCAACGCTGAGTTATAGCACAAACTCATTGTATGTGGAGCTGGTCTGATTCTGTGAATTGATGTTATCGTTTGGGTCATCAGATCAGTGAAACCGAGAGGTGTCTTTGGTTTGGCGCTGATCAAGTTGTTCCCATGGGCCTCGTCCAGCCAGCGGCTGCTGTCGTCTATGATTACTACAACCCAGGTCATCAAATCAAACTGACATCTGCGCATGTTTCACTAATGTAATGCCCGTGAACTGTAACATCTACCTGTCACACTGCTCTCACATGTTCCACAGAGAGGAGATGTGGAATATTCTACACAGCCCCTGAGAAGAGCCCAATGATCTCCAAACTGTGTGACGGGGACGTCTGCACATGTGCAGAAGGTCAGAAACATTCTCCCATCATGTTTACTGTGATACAGAACACGGTACTGGAGGCAGCAGTTACCCAGCTAACAATATTAGATCATAAGCAACAAAAATATCAAAATGTCCATGTTCTATTAATGCTACTGCTTGGTTAATTTTTTTGGTTCGTGGAACTTTTTTTGTTAAGTTCCACTAACAGTTTAAGAACCCGTTTTTATGTTTTTAAGAACGTTAATCAATGATGACCACGACACGTAACATCAATGCAAGAATGTTTTTTGATAACGGGATGTTTTAAAGAACCTTAGCCTGCAGCATAGATCTGTATGTTGTATTGTAAAGCCTAACATGAGCTGCAATGAAGTTCTTCACATTGTGTATGTGATGCTTTCACAGGCGGCTGTCCAAAGCTGCGGGTCACCTTCAGCAAGAACATCAAACCAAACACCCGAAGTCTTTTCGCCTGTTTCTCTCCAGTGGTTGATTACGGTGAGAAACCATCAGAATGTGCAAATTCTGTCGCCAACTTTGACGTGTTTTCTTTGCGACGTGTAAATGAATTGTGTCTGCTGTAGTTTATGTGGTCAGGTTCCTCAGCTCCCAGACGGACAGCGTCTTCATGCACTACACCGTATCCATCACTGATGTTCTCCAGACAGGTCAGTGTGAACGTTCCTCTTTTAAACTCGAAGCGGTAAAAGTGCAGTAAGTGATTCCCGGGAAATGCTGCCGATGTCTGAAATCGATGACCACGCCCCCTCCCTTCATTCCACCACCCTCAAAATAACAAACATGTTTGAACACGCCTCCTGATTGCTGATTGGCTACGAGAGTGTTTTACTTTTTTCACTCTTTTTCTATTTTTTCTATTTACACGACCAGGACTGTCTGCAAACCCAGCTAAGAAGGAACGTTCTCAGAACGTTGGCTGATGATCTCTAAAAGTTCTCTTAAAGTTATCAGAAAACATTATATATCATATAATTTTGAACCTTCCTAGAACTTTTAACCTTTTTTGCTACTAAATGGAAACGTTAGGGTAACATTTCTAAAGCTAAAATGTTAGCTGGGAACACAGTGTTTTTTCAACACACACACACACAGACCAGTCATCTTGATTTCAGTCGATTTCAGAAATCACTTACTGCACATTTAATTATTACGTAACGCTCACTGTCCTGTTAAAGGGAGGGACTCTGGTGTCCACAAAGACGCTACACGTCAAATGGTGCTGCGCTCGTCTTGTGACGAGTTCACACCTAAAAGTGAAGCGAAGTATCTGATCATGGGGCAGGATGATGACATCTCACTTCTGAATGACACCGGACTGCAGTAAGCCACGTCTCGTGTTTTACCTCACAGTACTGCGCACTGAAGTTACACGTCGTTCAAATAAACGATTCTTCCCTTTCCCTCCCGTTCTGAAGATTCAGGTACATGTTGAACAGCGACATGTGGATCGAGGAGATACCAGAGGAGAGGAAATGCACAGCCACCATTAGCCGCTCGGCCTGCAGTCTTCTGAATAAATTCATACAGCAACACCCCATAAGACGCTGCGACATTTAGAGAACACACGTGTGGATGATCAACAAACATTGGTGCTCGGCTTTGCAAACCGTGTGCTTTTATTTCTAGTGCATTACTGACATATAAAAACGTTACATTCACATTGGAATCGAGAGTCGAGAGAAGCATTTTGATTTGGGTTTTAATGTGGAGTGCTGGCAATGCAGTAGATTCACTTTTGACTTTATTCTGTTACATAAACTTTATTACAATAATTAAGAGATATTTTGTCTCACCAACCTCCATTACGAGACCGATCGCCTCTGGCTACCATTTGTATGATTAAACACTCTTTCAGGGGTCGTTTGCGAGATGTTACAGTTCTGATACACACTCGAGCACTATAGCAGTTTAAATACCAAGTGTTAAAATGCCTCACCTTCTGTTTTATACATTGTACTTTTTACAGAATACTGTATTCGTGGCTTCAACAACACTCCATATCGCTTGTGCACATGTGTTCAGAATACATACAGATGGACGTTTAGTCAAAATACAAACGTTCTGACTCCAAATAAAGTGTGAACGCTCACCTGGTTTGGAATTCACTTCTTTTGCGTGTCCTAATGGTGTGACCTGGATCAAAATGATAAAACTCTGACCTTTCATCACAGTTTTTCTTTATACTTTTCCTACATTTGTAGAAAACAAACAGAATAAAAGTAACAGAACAGAAAACAGTAGTAAATGCTTCAGTAATATGGGTAGTACATCTGCTCTTTTTTTTCTAGTACACCTGCTCTTTTTGCAGCAATGGCTTTGTTTATTATACTTAATTTTCCCTTATAATCACCCGGATCATCTGATAAATAACAGAGCGACATTCTGTCCGGCAGTTTTTGCACAGGAAAATTCATACTTCATGTGTTAGCTTTGTATGTGAAGTCATCGAGCTTGCAAACAAACATAAACACTTATTTTTACTTGTATAAGAGTGTACAAAATAAATAAACTGGCTTTTTATAGGCATAGAAAGACCGTGCAATACGCGAGCTGTGCTGTTGTTCAGTGATATGATTCTGTGACAGCTGAGGCACTATGAAGCCAGAAGCAGCTTTACTCAAAGCCAGTTTACATTAACAGCTGGTTATGTAATATATCGAGCTGTACAGCAATATAAGAAACTGGGTTTTCAAACCCATATTACAGCAAACCAAAGGCGATCAAATTTACAACATATGATACAAATGCATACACGTACAACTAATAGTACAAATGTGCGGTTTGGTGTGCAACAGCGCCCTCTACAGCTCATACTAAAGCTTAAGCGATAATAAACTGGTTTTTAAAAAACCTCTTGCGTTTTTCAGCAATTAAAATCGCAGTTTAAATGAATGGAGAGGTTTACCGAGCAGCTTGACGTTTTGAATAAACATCACAGAAAAGCTTTGAAAGCCTACGGACAGCTGCCTTAGTCTCTATCGGATGCACCTTATTTGTGTACATTCAGTTCAAGGTAAATTCACTATTACGAGTGTTTTGATCAAATACAAACCAAGATAAACAGGTCAAACGGCTGTAGTTTTCCTCTAAATTTATGCGCAAAGCAAAACATGAAACGCACAAGCAGGTGAAGCTCCGTCGCGGTTCTTACTGCAGGTATCGGTACACTTTAAAACAGTGATTTCCAGAGTCTGTCACCGCCACGTGTCCGTCGGAGGTGAGAGCGAGACCCTGCGGGCCGTACAGAGGATCCGCCGTCGTGTTGATGTACGACAGAAACGATCCGGAGCTGTCAAACACCTGCACGAAAAGATGATTTTAATCAATTATTATTAAAGCTGCAATCCATAACTTCCACCTCTCAACCGCCATCTCTGTTTGAAATATATTAAACTGCAGCTTACTGCAGTCATAATGTTGAACAGCTCACCTGTATCCTACTGTTGCCCCAGTCTGCCACAATAATATTCCCATTGCCATCTACAGTTACCCCTGTGGGTGCATTAAACTGCCCGTTCCCCTCTCCATGAGAACCGAATTTAAACAGGAACTCCCCATCAGCATTGTAAACCTGTAACCACAAATCAAACCACTATAAAATAACAGTGTTTGTTATAAACTGAACTCCTGATGTGATATTAATTGGAGACACAGTCTCCAAACATACGCAGTAACAGAACAGATTTCACTGTACCTTCACCGAGTGATTGTGGAAGTCTGTCACAATGATTTCATTCTTGTTGCTTATAGCCACAAAATGTGGACCTTATTGTGACAGAAGGAGAGAGATAAAGTGTGCACATTAGATTCAGGAACTGTGTTTTGTTTCTACGCAGAGAATACTCGATTCATGCAACTACATGACATACTCACTGAAGGCCGGGCCAGATTTACTCTGCTTTGGCTCCGTGGGTGTATTTGCAGCACTTTTGTCTGTAGAGAAACGGAAATGACAACATGAGCTCCAGTGTGGTGAATGAACTTGACAATGAGAGCCGAAACGAACAGACATTACCTGCAAACTGCCTCTCGGATGTTCCTTTGGCACCGAATTTGGTCACCAGCTTGCCGCTGGATTGGAAGATGAAGACGCAGCAAGCTTTGTTATCCGCTGTGATGATGTGACCGTTCTTGTCCACGGCGACTCCTTTTGGGCCCATCAGCCGACCCCCCCCAATTTTATTCTGCCAGAAACCAAAAGAAGCGCATTGTGCAACAAGTCAACGTGGTAAACATGAATATAATTGTGAAGAAAATATAACAGAATATTTGAACGTAAATAAACTTTTCAATATTTAATAAAATGAAAATATATATATTCTGGTTTGTAAAGTGAATTTAACAAAACACCCTTTTGGTTTTAAAAGGCTACCTTAAACTTCCCATCAGGGGAGAAGATGCTCAACCATCTGTTGTCATAGTCGGCCACAACAATATCACCGTTCATGTCCACAGCGACACCTGTGGGTCGCTGCAGCTGGCCAGGGGAGCGACCTCTGACCCCAAACCTCAGCTTGAACTGACCATCGTTGGAGAACACCTACCAAAATGGAACAACCACAGTGACTTTGAGGCAGAGCCTCAAATATATTGATGCAAATATATATGTCGATTTTGTATAACTATAAAGTGTACATGCAGTACAGTGTATCAAATAAAACGATACCATCTTATATATTGTTTGCATCTGTTTTAGTGTTACCTGTATGCACTGGTTGTTGCTGTCGGCCATCACGATTCGTCCGTTGCTGGTGGAGGAGATGCCCTGCAGGTTAGAGAACTCTCCCCTCTCACGCCCCCGCGTTCCTGTCGCATTAAATAACATGTCAGCTGTGACACTGACACACTGTGATGCACGGAAACGTTATTTAGCGTTATTTTAACGATGTAACGATATATTTAACGATGCACAGATAATATTTCATATAATCATTTACTTAAACATTATTCATATTTATATGACATTTTTGAACGTACATCATTTGCACGGCAGTTTAATTATGAGAAGAAACTCATCACTCGCCCACTCTGTAGATCAGATCATCCTCTATGGGGTTCTCCTTCTTTTTAGTGGTGCTGTACATACTGGAGGGTCTGCGCACCGCCTTCTGCCGCACGTGTCCCGCGGCCCCGCCACCTCCTCCGGGCGACTTCACCCGCCTCTTCACGTCCTCAGGCGACTGCGGGGCGTCGCAGGGTTTGACGGCTCTAAGGCGAAAGGGACTGCCCCTCACCGGCTGCCCGTACAGCAGCACAGAGACGGAAAACTCGCCCTCCGAGCGCAGGATGTAGCTGATCTCGTAAGTGCCGTTTTTGTTGTCCGTTATGTCGGTTTCGGTGACCGTTCTGTCAGGCCCGGTGATCTGAGCACTCAGTCCAGCATTTCCAGTCTTAACTAGTTCACCGTCTTTATCCTGTGGAAACACAGTTATAAATGAGTGTGTCAAACCTACACCCGCTGGTTGCAAGCCCAGTTTATTATCTGCTAAACCATTCTTTAATTCATATAAACATTGGGTTACGTTTGCCATATTATTGTAGCATAAACATTACTGATCCACAGCAGACGTTTAGAATGTTTTAATAATGCACTGTGTAATGTTTTTAATTCAATATTTAGTAATAAACAAAGCACAACATTTTTGCAACTACATTTGCAACCAGAGAAGGAAATACCAGCGCTTGCTAAGCTGCATTAGCTGCAACGATTCCAGCTGCATTTATTGCATAAAATTGCGGAGCGAAAGAAAAAAGACAAAAATAGGTACGATGAGTTTTCACGCACATCTCCAGCAGTATACCAACACACAAAAGTGACATCACCTTAGTGGTCACTGTAACAGTGGTATTTTGACCAACAACAGCGTGTCTGAGACCCTCTCCAGTAGCCACGCTGGTGTGGCCCACAGCGCTGGTGGTGAGCAGGACGCCCAGGTTCTGGATGGAGCGTCGGAGCCCCTCGGTCTCCACCTGACAGTCCAGGTGGCCGTTCTCATGGGGATGCTCAGGGAAGGCGTGGCGGGCCAGAGCGCCCATCCGCTCCCCCATCTGCTTCTGCACCAGGAGAACTTCAGTGGGGCTGCCGTGGTTCAGGGCCTGCTCTGTGAAGCTGCAGCTGCTCTGGATGTTGTCTTTCCCCTGCAGTAATGCAGCCAGCTGGGCTTGGAGCACCTGTAACCACACAGCAGAGGTCTGGTGGCCTGCTTACAGTACATATTACGGAAATATAAACATATTTGCTTCTTCGACATGATGAATTCCCGTGAATTCCTGTTAAGTATCCAAAATTCCCAGAATGTTTTAATCCTACCATTATTTACTATTTATAAATTTATAAACAATTACCATTATTGATGTACTTATTGATGTGATTAATGGAAATGAACGTTGAAAATAAGGCAGAATATTAACTGAAGGAGCATGCGTCTTACCTTCTGCTTGCTGGTGCAGATGTTCTCCAGGTCAGTGATGAGAGCAGCCTTGCGCTGGTGCAGTGCTTTCTCCAGCTCCTCGAATGTACTGCTGATCTCCGTCACAGCCTCGTTCTTCCTCTCTGTTAGCTGCCTGGAGATCTCATTCACCAGCTCGATGGCTCCAGTCAGCTGAGGAAGCCTGTGAGAGCACGAATGAGGGCAAACAAACCTTCCGTAAGAAGGTCAGAATGCGACTCTCCAGCTAACCATTTTAGGTTGTAAGAACATCACTTTAACGTTTTCATTAAGTAACCAAAATTTTAAAAATGTTATTTTGTATTAAAGTAACAGGGTGTAGTTAAATTAGAAGCCACATAATTACACATAATTTCAAAGCAGCTTAATGTAAAATTATACCGCAGTGTTACAAAATAATTTTAAACAAAGTTACAGTTATGTTATAGTTAAATTAAAGGTTGTGTTAAAGGTTGCGGGTTCGATTCCCAGGAGAGCACATGTACTGACTAAGTTGCTTTGGATAAAAGTGTCTGCCAAATGTGTCAATGTAAATGTTAAAGGCAGGGTAGGCAATCTTTTCCAAAAACATTTTTGTTAATAAATAAAATCAATAAAAAGCAGATTAAATATGAAGAGCAGATACTGGCTCAGGCTTCAGAAGCACAGTATATTTTTGAACCTGTTGCGGATCGCATCCAGCTGGTTCTTCAGAGCTGCTTTCTGCTGCTCCAGGACATCCCGCAGTGGAACGGTCGCATGTTCTCTGTGCTCGCCCTCAGTGCAGTCCAAACACATGGCTGTTTCGCAGGACTCGCAGTAAAACTCCATCACCTGCAGAGGACGCAAGAAACTCATTAAAATGCTGCACACTGCGGGGAAAGAGAACGGCCAAACACGCTTATCTTTTATTCCTCTTCATTTAATCTGTCGAGCAGTATGCTGAATATTTAATACATTTGTGAAACTCCTGACCCGGGTGAAAGATGACAGCCAACAAAATACAGTGCTGCCAACAAAATATACCATATAAAATATATTACTGACATAATTCTCTGCTCTGCTGGTCAGTACGCGCTGCATGTTTTACCTTGCCCTCGTGGTTGGGGCAGGAAAGGGGCGGGGCATATGTAGCAGCACCGGCTGACTCCCGCCCACTCGAGGCTTCTGGACGGGTGCAGTCCTGCTCTCTCTGTAACACCTCCATCAGGTTAGTGATGAAGAAATTGTTTTGCAGAGCAGCAACACCCTTTTCAGGCAGGATGGAAGTCTGTCTGCACACCGGGCAGGAGAGGGTCAGGGACTGAGGTGGGATGTAGTTCTGGAGACATCTGTGATAAATGAGCGTAAAACGGGCGTAAGACATGACAGCAAGCCGCAAAGATTTTCCTCAAGGTCAAATGAACTGGAAACGTGTTGGGCGTGAACCAAAAGATGATTCATCCAGCTAGCTGCCTGGAGGCCCGTTTCACTGCTCTGAAGATGTCTTAAAATTAATTTAATTTAAAATGAATTTGAGTTCAGAAAGAGTTCACTGTTATGCTTTAAATGTCCATGTTTGTGAGGAAGTATAAACCAAATGAAGGTTTACATTCTGTCTTAATTAAGGCAGTAGGAATATCTTTGTCCTGATCTCTCTGGGTGATTTCTAAACATGATGTCATACAACAGTCATTTAAAACCCAAACACAGGATCTAGGTCATAGTTTTCCACCGTCCTGGAAGCCATTTGCTCTAAGACACACTGTACGTGTCCAGTCTACAGTTTTTTTAATGTAAAAAAACAATTTTTTTTTAAACATATTAACGTAATTGCTTGGTTCTGTGAATGTTTTTCAAACATTTTTAAAAAATCTGTAGCGTTTTTAAACCGTTCCACTAACAACTTAAGAATAATGTTTTTGATATATAATGTTCAACTAATGTTATGGCACTTTCTATTGAGATGTGCGGGTTTACCTCTCGCAGAAGGTGTGGAGGCAGGGCAGGACTTTGGGGTTGTGGTAGTGCTCCAGACAGATGCTACACACCAGGAACTGCTTGTCTATCTGCCGCACCACCGGGCTGGTGCTGTCGCTTTCTCGCTTAGCCATCGTAAGAGGCATTCATGTGAAGAAACGGAGGCCCCTCCGCCTAAAAGACACAGAAAGAACAGTTTCCTCAAACAAACAAACTCCCTCAAGATCTGGTATATATACACACAAACAGCTCTCTCATCTCTCAAACACTGGCAGTTTAAAGGGGTGTTTATTTGGCACCAGTTCTGTTTTCCACAAACACATGCGAAACACAACATGCGTGAAGTATACAGTATGAAGAAGGGAAGAATTGTGTCTGCTCGAAACGGCAGCTGTCTCTGCAACTGAGAACAACAAACACTGAGTGGAATTTATTATGAATGAACTGCACCTGCTGACGGCGGTATTTATCGCACACGTCGTCTGTGTTGTTTTAGCATGTTTTAGCAGGTTCGCCTTCAATCGAATTGTAACACAGGCTTACAGTCAGAAAAAAAAATCAGTCTGGCTCTGCCACCTGCAGCTTGTCCACAGCCCGGTGAATTTAACAAGCTGCTTTTCCAGGACAATGGAGTTGAGGAACTGTGTGACTCTCTCTATTACCCATCTAACAGCAGGATACTGCACAACATCAGCAACTTACCGCATCACACAACAGTACACGGAAAACAGTTTCGCAAGACCACAGACACTAGGTTGTCTAATGCACATACATACTGAACGCGGCCGCAATACAGATAATGCAGTCTGCATGTTTTAGAAATCAATGAACTGTACAGATGCTGTGCAACCAGTCATACATAATCTGTATAATTGGCTGGATATTAAATGCTGAGACTTGCATGAAGAGCATGTTGAGTCTGTGGGAAGATGCGGTGAGTCACAGAGCAATAGCTGAATCGATGCATGCATGCATGACTCCTTTATGTCCAGTTTTAACTGCAGACGTGGGCTGGGAAGAATATTTTTTAAGAATGTTTCCCTAATGTTCCCATTAAGTAATTAAAGCGTTAAAACAACAATTTTAACATTTTTGTTACTTAACCAGAATGCTAGAGAAACGGTCTAGCTGGATGTGAATCTGGTGTGAAATCAGATTATTTGCAGTAGGTGTGAGAGTTATTTGCGTAATAGTTAACAATCGGAAAGTTAATCGGTGGCACAACAAACAGTCACATGAAAGCAGAGAGAGAGCAAGTGGCTTTCTCTGACTGTAACACATCAAACAGCTTCTGATTTAATCACAATAATATCTAATAATCACAGGCCGTTGTGATTGTGTTAAAACCAACTCTGATCTTAAACCACACGTGATTTCATCACGAGACATTTCATAAATCTAACCTGAAACCATTTATACCTGCTGTGTAGAATCCAGCAGTCAATAAATCAGAAGAGAGAGAAAATCTCACCTTCAGTCAGATCTCCGTTCCTGAGTCACGACACGACAACATCAGACTCTGAGTCTGTACCTTTTAAAGGGACAGCTCACCCAAAAATGAAAACTCTACCCATGCGCTATTATTTTTCCCTGTGGAACACAGACGCTTAATTATTTTGAAGAATCTTTACACAGCTCTTTTACACGCTTCATTGTGACTGTAAGGCATAAAAACACCCAAAAAAACTACTTCTGAAGTCATTTAATAGCTTACAATTTAAAAATTTGGGCGACTGATTGACCCAGCTAACAGGGAATGTTCTCAGAAAGTTGGCTAACGTTCTCTAAAAGTTATCAAAATGTTCTAGCAGTAATGTTTGTAGACCTTTTCTATTGTTATATAGAAGCAAGGCTCTGGATTTGGGGCCATTTAAGAGCGAATAACAAAGCTGAATAACCACTGAATATACATTAACATCCTAATCAGAGCTAAAGTAGATTCTTATGGCACAGCAAAATAGTATTTTTACATATAACACAACCTGATAAAGCTTCTTAATAAAACTGTATGTGAGAAAAACATGTCAGTGTGTTTGACAGACAGACGTTCTTTCTGCTCAGACAGATGAAGAAAGTATGAACAGAACAGCTGAGCATTTACTGAAGCGACAGCTGTGACATCAAGCTGGAGAAACATGGCTAGCGTTAGGAGCCCACTTTACATTCAATGTTTTAGCACCATGAAGGTTTCTGACGAGACCACAAAACAATGAACATGTTCACACCACCAACACCGTCAACACCATCATATCTGTTATGCAAAAATAACAGTGAGACAAAAGATTCAAATTAAATGAAATATTTAGCATGTTTTTACTCTCACACTGGCAACCTTGCGTGTTACACAAATGGGGGTATATAAAATCACTTGGCATTTGTGTTAAGGGGGCAGTAGTACGGATGGACCATGAGGTAATTGTGTGCATAAATACTGCAGAGATCAGAGGCTCGTATACGTACTGCCAGACTGCATCCGGTTTTCTGAGGTTCTGTATTCAAAACAACCGCTGTGTGTTATTCATCATTTAGCTTGCGTAAACTTTACCAGACGTACTGCACATCTCATAAGACGACAGTACAGGATTGGTATACCGGTATATAAAACACAATGATATCAGATGACAGTCCTTGAGCAGCCCAAACAATGGAAACGTCAGCACAACTGCGTCAAAGTCGATGACCTGATGCGCAACCCTCATGAACACAGAGGAATCGACATCCTGCACATGTTTCCTCGCTGACTGTAGACGAGATGTAACAGTCATGTGTTACATTTGCGCTAAAAGCGGATGTGGCGTTCAACAAAAGGCAGAATGAACCGGCACAGACGCCGGATGCATTTCAGCGCATTATCCGCCAAGCAGCGCATTCACCGGATGAATGAACGAGCCGTGTACCGGGAAGCGGTGACGGTATGAAACAAGTGCACTCACGTGAAATTCGGCCCGGATTCAGACCCACATCAGCACGAATAACGGAAGGTCGTGCTTTTCATTGTTTTACTCCCACAAATAATCCATCCAGTACGGTTTCCGTGAAAACTGCAATATAAACCGCGATGCTTTCCGCGGAACGGGAGCGTCTGTATGGAAGGGAGCGGGAGCTGAGATTCTGGGCGTGTGAGAACACGAAAGTCGTCCGCTCATTGGTCAAGACTGCGATGGGAGGAGCTACGACAGCCAATTACAATGGTCTCTTTGGAATATTCAAACGCATCGTTTGAAAGTCGCAGGGCTGATGCTCTGCAACATCAGTTTCCTGGCCGACTGAATCATTGGGATAAACAGTTAAAACACTCCAATTGTTTAGCAAAGAAGAGCGAAAACAAAGAAAGCACGCATATTGATATTTACAAGGGGACGAAATAGCTTCGTAAACATCCTAGTTATTAAAGACAAACAAGCAAGTCGTAATGAGAGAGACAAACTGCTTTAACCTGTTGTGTTTTATTACATGGCTAAACAGGTGATTTATGTAATGCGTCAGTCGATTCATGGCCTTAGGTGTCGCGATTTGGCGGAAGTAATGACAGGCTGGGCTGGGTGAGGCTGTGTGCTTCAGTGAGGGAGGGAAGACTGTAGTCTAGGGCTTTCATTGTAAGGTGATGGTTGCTATGGAGACTGCATCCGGCCTGAGGCAGTACATTAAGACATAGACTAAAAACTATGAACCATTTGACCGATATGGATCCTGTGGAATGCTCTGCCAAAAAAACAATCATTTCAAAGTGAGATAAAACGGATCAATTGATCAATTTATTTCTTTTAGATTGCTTTTAGACAAATATCTCTCTTCTGTCTATAATTACACATTGTCAAAATATATTACAATATCTCAAAAAAATATTAAATACATTCCATTTCGTGTTTATCATGCTAGCACATGTTTAAAGTGTATTGTGATATAAGAAGCAGGATTTCAGACCAACACCGACCATTCAGAGATCTTTTTATAAACATGACGTGGTGTGAGCAGTAGGGGGGCAAATAAAGGGGGCTTTACTCAGCCAGCTGGTGTCTGAGTGTTGTTGCAGCTACACTGCAAACATGTCAGGTTAAGAAAATGAAAAGGTATATTAAAAATATACAAACCATAAGTTATTTATTAAACAGGAAGTTGCTTGTCTTACAGAGTATATGTTTTTCTCATAATTTCAAAGTAACCAGTTGTAACAGACTGACCTAACAAGTTTGGTAATATAATCTAAATTCAAGCACACTGCATGAGTTAAAAGATAAATACTCAGTCATCATATTGTGTATGATTTACTTTGACACAGAAACGTAACGTCATGTAAATCTGTCAGGTACTGCCCCCTTGTGTGGCATAAGATGAACTGCAGACAATTTTCATTGTCCACAGATCTCAGAAGTATATTTAACACAGGCAGAGCGAGCTTGTTCCACCCCGAACAATCCAGTTTCCCCTGATATTTCTATGACCCACCTTATATCTTACTCCTGTGAAATGCTTGGTTTGAGTGAATTGAACTTTTTGGATGCTGTAAAATTGTGCATTATTCTTTTTAATGAGATCTTTGGCTCATAGCACACATGAAACTAAATATCCATGTACGGTTTTAACAGTGAAAACATTGAGGCACCAAACTTTTCTCCAACAGAAACAGCATCTCAGTGCAGCTTCATGGGTCCACGCTATCAGAATCAAACTCTGTTAGCTCTTTATTGATTGCTTTATCTTTGTCACGCCAACGCTTAAAGAAAGACATGAAGCTGAAGCTTTCTTTTGCATTTCTGGATGATATGGTTTGGTTGTTCACTCTTTTTCCATTACCCGATCGCAAACTCTGCACTGTCTCGTCGATGTTTGCCTCTGAATTAGCTAAATGAAACAAGCCAGTAGATTGTGATGGATTTGTAGACTGTGATGCGTCAGTAGATTGTGATGGATTTGTAGACTGTGATGCGTCTGTAGATTGCGATTGTGCTGCGTCAGTAGACTGTGATTGTGCTGCGTCAGTAGATTGTGCTGCGTCAGTAGACTGTGATTGTGCTGCGTCAGTAGATTGTGATTGTGCTGCGTCAGTAGATTGTGGTGCATCAGTAGTTTGTAACTCTGATGAATCGGCTAAATGTGACGACTGTGACTCCTCTTGGAAATAAAGTAGCTTGGCGATGGAATCTTTAACCGTTTCTGTAGAACATGGTTGTGCGGTGAGCATACCGCATTCCACAGACTTCATTTTACCAACACTAGCAATGGGGGGGGCTGCAGTTCTGTTTATTTTACAGGGAACAAATATGTCCTCCACACTGTTATTTCCACAGCTGGCCTCTGGATACGAGATAGTGTGTCGGCGACCGATGGTCTGGTTGTTCTGCAGCAGAGGTACGGGGTTAACGCTGGACTGAGAAGCGTTTTCTTCTATAGCCACAATCAGCAACTGTTTACTGTCTTCCTGGAAAACCGTTTGCCTGGGCGAATGGACCGGCGAGAGCGCCTCGCCAGAAGAAACACTCCCTCGACTGGACTGGTATCTCAACACCTTGCGTGACACCTCTCTCATATTCTGCACCTCTTCCTCAGTCTGGCCATTTTCTTCATCCTGCTCTATGGTCACCGAGACTCGCTGACTTCTGGTGCTGTCCTTTTTCCACGGACGGCCAGCGCGTCTGATCTCCGGTTGCTTGGGTGTCTTCTCTTTATTCATGTTCTCCATGGTAACCGGAAACGGCCAAGCAGTTTGAATCCAGCTGTTCCTCTTGACCTCTTCAGGTTTCGAGAAGCCGTTCTCCTGCGAGCTGATGTCAGCGAGACTCCGTGCGGGTGAGGCGGTCCCGGCCCTGCGACGAGAACCGCGGTTGCTGAGGAACCCCTGCAGGACAGATTCCAGCGCAACTCCCTCCACGTCTTTATCTCGGGTGGAGCAGGTGGCGGTGGAGCGTCGCTTGGCGACACACTGAGTGCGTTCTCTCTGCCTGCGCTTCATCTCCGCACTGTCTCGCTCAAGATTCTCCTGAGGAGAGACGGATGTTATGAGTGCTACGACATTTAACTTGGTCAAGCTGGAGAAATATCAGATTTCTGTGACAGCTTTTACTGAAAGATGACAAATCTCTGTTTTCCTCTTGATAAATCGATATCTAAACATTATCCTACAGAAAACAATCCTAAACAAACAGAAAATACTTATTTGATTTCAAAGTTAATGCAGGTCATGTGATCTCAACATTTAACTTGGCAGCCACCCCAGCTAACAATTTTAGGTTGTTAACGTTTCCCTAATGTTTCCATTAAGTAAAAAAAAAATACATATATTAAAAGTTCTAAGAATGTCCAGAACATCCAGATTTTTAGACACTGCATGAACATTATTGCTGGGTTATACAAACGTTATTCAAACATCTTTTAATTCTGTACTGTTTTTAATGTTCCACTACGTAAGAATAATGTTTTTGATTTACATGACAAACGTTTAAAAAGTTCTACTAACGTTGCTGCAAGAACGTTTCTGATAACTATAGGAGAACTTTTAGAGAATGTTAGCCGTTGTTCTGAGGATATACATATTTATGAAAAATGCCACTTGTTCTTTTCTGTGTAAAACATTTGTAGGTGGAAAAAAACGATGCAGCTTTAATACATCTTTGCGTTGCGTGTTTACCTGCACCGCCCGTCTGAATTTCTCACAGAAGGAGGAGAAAATGGAGCAGCACTCCTCCAGTTGAAACTGAGAGGCATCCTCACAGAAATATTCTGCCACAGAGTCACTCACTGCAGCAAGAGTCTTGAAGGAGCCCTCAGTCTCCTGTAACCTGCTGTCTGCATACTAGACCAGATGAGACACACACAAAACAATGTGTTGCTTCTTTTGTTTAATGAAACAAACATGTCACACATCAAATAAGAAACTGTGTTTCCATGGAAACGAAGTTCCATGCTGAAGGGGGCCTGGAGACTTTTGGCCAAAAACCTTTATGCTTATATTCAGAGATGATCTGAACAGGCCTCGAGGAACGGTGACCTATTAAACAGCTCACCTGCAGAAAATCTCGCATCTGTTCTGCCAGATCTGCTTGTTTACCAGCGTCCTGCTTTGACACCTGGACTTTGCTCACTTCCTTCTGGAAGTCAGCCTCGATTTCCTGCTTATGGATCCTACAGTAGGAAAAACAACTTTTTTCTCTTTTTTACATTTTGAACCGAATATTGTGTTATACACCCAAAGAGAATATCTTAGCATCTATTTAAAGAATATACACTGGGCTCCAGCAACAGGAATTGCTGAGAAATCTGGTTTTCACGATACACATGATTGTTAAAATGTTTTCATTATCTTGTATGATCTCATACCTTGCTGCGTCACCAATGTGCCCAAGTTGCTCCGGGAACTTCAGCAACGCCGGATCGATCTTCTGGGCTTGCTGCGGTACATGGAGGTCAGGTGAACATCAGTAAAAACTGACAATAGAGTATTTTTCCACAATTTACAACGAAACCACTGAACAGTATTAAACATCGTTACCATAACAACATAGTGCATGAGGTTCATTCCAGGCTTGTTGGCTTTAGTATCTGCTAATTTGAGGAGGGAAGTCATTCGGAATCCCACAGCACTGCCGGCATACCCCCCCTGCAGGAAGTGAGGACAGATTCCGATTAAGATCTTACAACAGTGTAAACACACATATGCGTCGTCCGTTACGTGTTTTTTGTGGCTAACCAACTTTTAATCGTTTTAACAAGCATGACAAGATACATTTGTGTGATTCCACTCACAGAGTTCATGTAGTTTCCTGTCTTCAGGACCAGTCGGATGACTGAATGCAGATCAACGCATTCCAACAGCTCTGAAACAAAAGACACGTGGATTACATTTGCATTTATGTAAAGAGCTTTTTCAAAGCGATTCACAGGGCACAAATTGTGAAATATCTTTGGTGAATACATTTAAAATCAATTTACTAAAGTTGCAATTCGTAACGTTTTAGTTAAAAATGAACAAAAACATTAAAGTTTTTGAGCAAATACCTGACAGACCAGTGTTCAGAAACCTGACCTCAATTTGCAACGGTAAGCTTAACGTAATGATTTATTCCCAGAAAACGTCCGTTGGGATTCATTTGTCTTCTACATACTTAAGAATAAAGTATGTGAAGTAACCTGCAGTTTTATGTTTTAAACAGAGATGGCGACAGAGAGGCGAAAGTTACGATTGTAAAAACAAATTCGTTTAATATCATTTGGCGGCGACAATGACAAACAAGTGTTGCTGACATGTCGTTCATCACCACAAACACTAATTATAGCAATGAACAACCTGTGAAAACAAGACGTGACCTGCCGGCTTCAATGAAATGAAAGACAGCAGCTTGACTAGGAAATAACAGACAGTTTAACAGCAAGATTTATGGTAATACATTTACAATAGGTAGTAAATCGTACCTTTTCCGGCAGCTGTCATGATGGCAATGGAACGATTCACCTCGTCCATGAAATGAGGGAACTCCTCTTTGAGGACTAAACTGTTCAATCGTTCCTCATAGCTAGAGAAATAATACAAAAAATAAATATTATATAATCATGACACACCATCCAAAGTCCACCTGTATCTGCAGTGACCTTTCAAAGCACACAAATTGATCATCAATAGCTGTCGATTGGAAAATAACAACGCTAATCTGTCTGGTTTGAACCCACCATGGAACATTAACAAGCTGTGCCATGAACCGATCAGCCTCGGAGAGAGTCGAATAATCGCCTTTAAAAGCAAGAAGCTGACGCACCTAAAATCAGAGCAAAAGATTTTTTTACTCTGTTTTGAAATACAACAGCGTATTTTTACAATGAAGTTGACACACTCGCAAACTTTGAGATTACTCAATGATTACAGGTCAGATTCACCCTGACTCACCAGGATTATGTTTTAAGCCCTGTATTACACCCACCTCTCCATCCTCGGGCAGTAGCTTGCACAATTCCCTCAGTTTCCCAGTACCAAAGCCCTCTCCTTTACCGCTGGTGATGTCATCAATCATTTCATTCACCGACCTGCGTGGAGGGTGGAGAAGGTCGGAGCAAGATGTGACAGATTAGAGAATCAGTTCAAACAGCTGCAGCACAACACTAGAGAACTGCTACAGCTGGATCTTTAGAGCGCACACGAATATTAAACACATTTCTAGGTGCAGTCCGTAACGTTTCTGTTTTTTATAAAGAAACAACTCAGTTACCAAACAAGTACATGACAGATCCATGTCTCATTATCTTACACCGATTCACAACAGCAAGTTTATAATAGTGATAATAGTGATTTGTAACGGTGATAATAGTGATTTATAATAGTGAGCTGCCAGGTCTGATTTCCTGGGAAAAGTACACAAAGTAATCTGCAATTTAATGTTTTAAACAGAGGTGGCGATAAAGAGGCAAACGTTATAGATTGCAGCTTTAAAGCGTGTATGTATGTTATTCTTCTGATAACTAAGGAAACCATATAAAGTAACATGGGGAGACCGTGAGACTGTTCCCTTTGTGAAGTCATTATGAAGGTGATATGTGTAATAAGCAAACATCCTTATGTTGATTTCCCCATGAGCCAGTCAACACTGTGGTGATGTGAAAACTCTGTTCTGTATGCTTGCGTGTCCTGACACAACAGCACTGACTCAACGAATGGAGTACGTTCAGTGCAGCATCAACTATTTGCCTGACAAATGAAAGAGCATCTGGAAAACCTGTTTAAAACATCTTTAAGTTCAACTGGTGCCACCAGTAGCACAAACATCAGACCCTTAAACTTAACATGTTAACATGTGGCACACTTCTAAACGTAACATTTTTCCTTCTAAATAAACACGATTGATCCAGCAGCATTAATAATGTAACCGCGGAAGTTGCCAAAGCAATCGTTTCCACACCGCGAGTCACTCACAAACAACTTCACCTTGTTTTGATTGCTTAACACACTTAATCTCGTCTTTTTGCAGAGGCATAAGAAATACCAGCGACAGACAAGCCCTGTCTTGCTCAGATACTTCAGGTACTGTACACACACACGCGAGCGCACCAAACTGGTGTCACAGGGTTCTCCAGCACTCAAAAACAGACGCATTCATTAACACGTCAAAATGAAACTGTCACAACCATCGAATCAATATCAGAACAGACACACCATGATTAAAGAACTGCTGATGTGAGGCCCATCTTATCTGCAGGGTCGTGCTCTGGCAGAGAAGATATGGGTGAACTGATGCTGTCAGGAGACTCTGGCTTGCAGAGGCATGTGAAGATTCTATTGAATAACTTCTGTGTGATTTCAAACCCAAGAATGGCTGATGAATTCAGGAACTCCCTCATGGTGCACTCACCTTCTGAACTGCTTGAGGAAAATACCAATATTCATGTTCTTCTTAGAGTTGAGAATAGTCACCTGTCAGGAACGAGAAAACCAGATTTAGCAGATTTAGCAGCTTAAAGATAAATGGTTAATTATTAATATTAATGTAAACAGACTGCATTGACACTGTAGACTTCATTAAAGTGGCTAGTCACGCAGGGGTTTCATCATCAGTAAATTATGCATAACTAATGACGACTTATGATCAACGACCCCGCCTATTAATTTCTCACATTAACTAAATCCCAGCGGCGTTGCGATGCCGTGAGGTGCAAAATTAGACGTCGGCATCATAGCGTTTTTGAAATGTGCGTAATTCAACGCTCGTACAGTCCACCTTATGTAAACATTTCCAGAAAAGAAGACACCAACTCGACCTTTGTAGATCAAAGACAACAAAGAAGCAAACTAGCCATGTGGCTTCCATGAAGGACATTGTCTTCATTAACAGCATTTGGAAAAGTTACAGCTTTTGTCCACGTGATAAAATCATGTTACTGGGAAAACAACAGTACAGTATTGCTGGCAGTGGGCCACAGTATGACATTATGATTACGACATCATAACTTCTGAAATGACTCAGCCTGCATAACAATGACACTTTCCTGTCTCCATGGAATGTTTTTGGAACACAGTACATCTGGGGACATCCGAGTCTTTCCAAATCCAGTCTCAAGTTATTTAAATTTCCTTTTAGGTAACATCCTTATTTCTGTTATGTATTTATCTACCTGCTATCAGCAACAGTTCTGTATTATATGAGTTTGGGAGAAGACAAACTAGTTCCCAAACTTATTTGCAGTGAACTACACATGACCAGAGTGAAATGATAAATGCCAAAAATAGGGATGGGTACATTTGTAAAGCACACTGTCTTTTACCTGTTACTATAGGGATGGATAGAAACGCTATGATAGGGTGCTACATGGTAGATATCGTATCATAAAGAAACGGTTTATGCAAAATTAACGTTACACCTGCAGATGCAGACTAGCATTTTTGGAACGATCAGGCTGGACTCACCACTTCAGGTCCTGCGCTGTTTGGAGATTGTCGTGTACTCCTCCGACTCGCAGCCTGGATCTTGTTCTGGTCATCGCGGCTGAAAAGCTCCTCCATACGTTTGGTGTCCAGGTCAAAGTCCTTCTTCTCAGCTGTCCATATGTTATGTTTGCCAAGCACAGTATGTTTAGGTATGGCCTCCCAGTTAAAGTTACGCATTTTAGAGGCCTGCATGCCCCCTCTGGTAAACGGACCTCCACCGGGGAACTGGCCAGGGGGTGGTGGTGGAGGAGGAGGGGGAGGTGGGGCAATAGGGGGTGGAGGTGGTGGTGGTGGTGGTGCCATGGTTTGGATGTCACTTGCCATGCTCCATCATCTGTTTAAAGACCAGAAAGGGAAACCAATTTGAAACTCAATGGTTTAACTGGTTAAGGCAGAATCAAGGTACTGGGGAAGTGAACTGAATAACATGATGAGTGCATAACTAACACAACTAGAACATTGTTAGATAGTAAAATAGTGCAGTACAAAACGCTAACAAACGTGACTTACATGCAACCACTGACAAAACCTGTCAACAAACCAGTGAAAACCTATAAAACTTCATACTGGTTCACTGACGAATCAGATGGCAACACTATGGTATTCTGATATATAGCTTCTACTCTCTTACTTTGAGATAAGCAAATTAGAATACAATGGTTCTTTAAAGATAAATTATCATCATGGCAATCTGTGGAAGACTTAGTATTACCATTTTCCTGGTCTTGTTTCTAGTACTTTTTGTAATTCTTTAGTCTGCATACATAAACAAATGAACGACTTACTTGTTTCAAAGGTATCCAACCGACAAACAAATAATAAACAAAAGCCGAATATATTTTGGCTACGCGCTCCAGAGGAGATAAACGCGCTCCATGTTCAATCCTCACGCGCACTGCGCTGCGCATTCAGTTCTGCGGAGATGTGGCAATCTGTTGCGCTCTCACCTGTGACGACACGCCCAGACGACACGTCAGCGCTTGTTGGACACGCCTAACCAGCTTGTCATATTAAACAGTTTACCGTTCACCCAACTAAACCGATGAATGACAGCGAGTGCCGCTGGATCTCTCAATTGCGCTAGTTTGATTGCGGCCACCTCCATATATTGCGCACATACAGTAGCTGTACATTAGCTTTCCAAAATTCCCTTACAGAGAATTCCCAGAAACGACAGTAGTTACTGAGACAGTATTTATGTAGTTTTATCCCTATTCGTTACTTACAAAAAGGAAGAAAACTACAATAATTGTACTGCAACTATGGTTACCATGGTAGATTTTGTTTCTTTGTGCTGTTGGTATAACGTGCAGATTACAACATGAGCTAAACTGACAGACCCTGTTTAATATTCATTCATCAATTTAAGAGTAAATTCTAGACTAACGTTTTCTAATTTTCTTTCAAAAGTGTAAAACTTATTAGTAAAACTTAGTAAAAATAATACCTAAACCTGTTTAATACCACAGTATTAAAAAAGAATACTGTCAATCGAAATATAGTGCCTTAATCTTTCACTAGCTGGTCACATGACCCTCCCCCCAACCATTGGATTTGCAGGTCATGTGACCTACCAGTCATCCTTCTCCGTTGGCCACTCAAATACACAGGACAGAAAACATATATCACAACAAACACATATCTGCTGTTCTGATATCTCATGATCTGATGATGAATGATTAAACGTAAACATTAAAATGATCTGATATCTCATTTTAATTGCTTAGGTGGGACTTTACACACTATACATAAATATAAATCTATTATTAACCTTCTCGTGACATACTGTGCACAGCTTTGCATTCGTTTACCTTTACACAGTCCTCCTCTGACGTACACGACAAACAAACCCACAAGCACGACATCCTTCCCTTTTTAGATATAACATATCAAAATAAAACAAGGAGATTAACCGGGGCGTGCTGATTGGATACCGTACTTTTGTGTAAATATATCATGACTTATGATGGACGCTCAGAAACGCGAATGTCTTGTGATTGATCTGTACCGTGTCATTTTGTCTCGTGTTACTTTAAACAGCCCATACAAGAGCCATGTAAATAAAGGCAGCACAGAGCTTAACCACAGATTTCATAATCCACATAAATAAACTCAATGAATACTCTTGTGGAAGTTTTCCGGCTTTAAATAAACTCGGCATCTTCTCAGGGTTTGGCAACATAAAAACTCGCATCTCTTATCGGCATCCTCATTCATTTAGACACATCTCTGAGGTTTCCAGCCTCCATGTTTGAGTGTCTTTAGAGCGATTACTGCTCCTCAAGCCACGACGGTTTATCGGAGCCCGGCGGCTTCAACTTGACATTGAACTGTCTGAGAGTCTGTTCCAGCTGCTGCTGGTTTCCAGCAAAGTACGCAGAGATGGCGTTGTGAAACAGGAGCAGCTGCTTGTGCATCACCTTTACCTGGAAACCAACAAAGAAACCCACAGAAAGCCACGATGAGAAGACCCCATAGAAAGCCAAGATGAGTCAAAGAAGTTCAACAGAAATGACTTCAAAGTGACACCTTGTTCTCCTCCAGGAACTTGAGTTTGATAGTGACATCACTGCGAAGTCGTTCGTACTTATTTCTGTGGATCTGATACTGCTGCTGGGCCAGCTCGATGCGCACCATGGCGGCGGCGTCTCGTGGTCCCACGCTCACCTCCTCCAGATCTGTCCTGTAGGCATCATACTCCAGTCTCAGAGTGGACAAAAAGAGAACAGATTTAATTTTAGTACAGTGTAGTTAATACAGTTAACTAAACTAACAACTGAGTGTTATTAAAAGCCAACATTCTCTTTAATGCAGAAAGTGAATCTGACTTTTAACTCTTGATTGTTCTGGCTTAAAGTTTACAAAGTGTCAACATTAATTGTCACTTACCATCTGCTTTAGTAACACAACATTAAATGTTTATTAAGCAAGACAAACAGGGTGATTCTGATGTCAACACATGAAGCAACATCTGCTACCTTGCGTTCTCATACATCTTGATGGTCATAAGAGTGTCTTCCATAGTTTTGTTGACTAACGTATTAATGCTGGACACAAAGAAATTGATGGCACCCAAGAGTGTCTCTCCATTCTTGCATAGCAGTCTCTGTGTCTCGGCATTGTAGCCAAACTCATCCTGCAAGGGTTTAAAGGTAAACACATATTTTAATGTATATCTTAAACCATTAAAACAGGGTAAAGGTCTGCTGAAGGTTCAAGAGCAACAATAATTCAAACTGACTTGTGCACAAAACTGTTCGGATCGAGTGAGATTTTCACTTTATGAATGTCAAAATGCTTTAAAACAAACGCCAGCCCATCTGATGATATAAATGTACTCGTTTCATTGCAAACTACGAACAATCAGTATAATGTTACAGATATGTTGTCACTTTTCTGTAATAGAACAGGATTTTATCATTTTGGTCAGTAAGCATTTCATTTTTTTGCTGAGCAACCCATAAAACTGACCTACGCTGCCACAAATTCTTGTTTTATCTGTATATGGCTTTTTAAACTCTGTGAACAGCTGCGTTGTTTTACTTTCTAAAAATCTTGTTTAAATGAAGCATTACGTTGAAAATTAGTGTTTGTAAACTGTTATGGTAAAATATTGTATATTAACAAACACAGCGTGTAAGTGTGTAAGATTCAGCAACTGTATAACCAGCCAAATCAGAGAGAGTAAATCAGCACCTGCAGCTCAGGTGATTTCTGGCTCAGATCAGCGAAGGTGTCCCCGAGAGCTTGCTGAGTCTGCACCATGTTGTAAAAGTGGTTGATGAGCGCTCGAGCGAGTCTCAGAATGTGCTCGTACTTCAGTTTCGTCTCTTTGAGCACGTCGATCTGAGCCTCCAGCTCCAGGTCCACGGTTTTGGTACCGCGGCCAAACTGCTCTGAAAACATCTGTTTAGTGCACTGGAGAACAGAAGACAGACGTGTAAAGAGCCCAGCACACTTACTGCATTAATAATAAAGAAACAGTTACAGATTAAGTTTAATTATGTGTTATATATTCTTTAAAAAAAAGGTCTAAACCTTGTAAGTGTTGATGCTCCACTTTTTCACCGTGTCAAATTTCTCTACAGCTACTCCTCTCGTGGCCTCCTCTGACATCATGGCCGGGTTGCTGTTGCTGTGGGGCATGCTGGGAGCTGACAGGAGATAATTTAGGTACAGTTTTAATATAACCAGACACTACAATATCACTTAAAAGTTTGTGGAGCAAGTCTTTTAGTACCATGCAAATATTTTCTATAAAATCTAAATTAATCACTGAAGAGAGGAGTGGCCAATACTCGTCAGCCAATCAGAAACATTCTCTGCGTGTGGATCCGTATGCACATGGTTTTTTCTGACTTTGGGTTTGTGACATAAAGGTGGGGTTTGTTTTGAGGGCGGGGTTTAATTCTGTTGTTAAGTATGACAGAAGTTAACCATTTTGGCTGATGGCATAAACAGTAGGTAAGTAAAAAGCTTACAGCACATTTGGTAGCATAATTTATTAACTGATCATTTAGAACAAAAGGACCAACAAATGAACCATATATTCACTGTTAGTAATACACTCACGTCTGACTCATGTAATGACCTTTTACTCAGTGAGATAAAAGTGAGGTAAATATGGAATATTCTACACTAAGACAGTACAATACTACACACCTCTGCCCATCACTTTCATTTGTTATCCCTGCAACAATACAAATTAAAACAAAATTTCAAGAATAAAACGTGACAGTAAATAAATAATGATGATGGGGTGAAGAGATGTTGACAGTGACAGGCGGCGGGGGGGGAGTTCCTGGCCCAGCTAACAATTTTAGGTTGCAAGAACATTTCCCCAAGGTTTCCATTCAGTAACAAAAACGTTACTTTGAAAGTGCTAGAAACGTTCAAAACGTCCAGTTTTTTAAATGTTATATTTATATTAATGAATGTTATTCTACCGTTTTTAAAACATTGCACTAACTTCTTAAGAATAACGTTTTTGATATATGATACATTAAGAAACGTTATACTAATGTTACTACAAGAGTATGTTCTGAGAACATTGCCTGGTAACTGGGGAGGTACCTGAATAATGTCCCGGCTGGACTGCTATGCGACTGGCAGCTGAATGGCTGGGTGTGATGAGCCTGGACTTGGAGCGGATGTCTGAAATGAGTGGACGGGTGGAGGAATGGGATGGAGGTTAGTGAACTGATCCCAGCTAACAACTTCAGATTGTAAGAACGTTTCCGTAAGGTTTCCATTACAAAGTAATGTTAACAAAAATGTTAGTTTTTAAACGTATTAACATTACTGCTTTGTTATAAGAATGTTATTAAAATGTTTATATTCTGTAGCGATTTTAAAAACGTTCCAATAACAAATTAAGAATAATTTCTTAATTAACTTTATACAGAACCTTTAATAAACGTATTTATGTTACTGCATAAGAAAACTTCTGGACAACGTTAGCCAACATTTTAAGAACATTCACTGTTAGCTGGGATGGGGGTATTAAGAACTAATTATTCTAGTTATAAAAGACATATTCAAAACATCATGATTTAATCGATGACAATATCAAAATGAATATATTTAGTTATATAAACAGAACAATAATATGGATGACAATGTCATTACAGTACGTTACAACAAAAACAAACTGTAAAATAATCGAAAGTTTAAAGGTGAAAGTTCAGAGGTTAATGACAACAGGGTGACCAAAAGAAAGGAAAGTGATGCCATTAAAAACAATTACAATAAATGAAAAACAAGATGGCGGCGTTCAGTTCTCTGTGTTTATGACATGTTAATATGGTAAAGTCAGCCATGTTACTGAGCATAAAGACACACCATTGAAAGAGTTATTGTGCATTCCACAGTTCACATAACCCAGAACAACGTCTTTTGTTGCAATAAATGTTGACAGTCAATAAAAAAAAATACAAATATGACATTTACAGACGCTAACATGCATCTAACATGCGTCAGTCCTTCAAACCTGTAAAAAAAGAGCCAAACGTTTGTTGTTTAAAAGCTGCCTAATTATTTACCCAAGATCATTTTATGCCCAAAGACGGAAAGAGACAGACAGCTGCAAAGATTAAGACTGTAAGAGATCATCAGTCGAGTTTACATGCGTACACAGACACCTGGTTTGGGGGCGTTACCGCATCTTCTGTCAAAATACTCAGGGTTGAAACGAACAGCCGGTCCTAAACACATGTCGGCAATGACAGATGCGTGACTCACAAATGCTAGCATGTTAAAAACGGCATAGATCTAAACAGATCACACAGTTTAGATCAAATCTGTCTCTATGTTACCTTTGATGGAACTGGTGGGTATGATGCCCTCCGCTGCCCCTCCATAGCCTCCAGAGACTATGCTGGTTTCATTCAGGTTGGGTCCAGACACCATCACCTGCTGCAGGTCCTGAAGGTAACAGGAACAGTACAGCAGCTAATATACTGGCACATGTGTCAGTTTAAAATCGCAGTAAATTACACGCGACACACGACACGCGACACGCGACACACGTGGTTACTGTGCACATCAGGTCAGGAGGGACACAGCTGGATATCAAAACAGAAGAGGCAGCGAGATCGAAGCCCCGCTAAACAACATTCTAAATTTCCATACAATAATATTTGTATTGATCATAAACAGCTAAAACACTTAAACATAGATACGCTTCTGTCATTAGACTAGCCGTATTATACTGATTATTGCTGACATTCAAACATTAGAAATCAAATTTAAATCTCCATATATATATGTGTGTGTATATGTATACATCGATATATACATATATCCACACACATAAACACACACACACACATATATATATAAATGTACATATGTTTATGTTGTATTTATCTGATTTGCTAACACACACCTGCTCGAGACTGTCATCTTCTGCCGTCCGGCTGTCTCCATTGCTGTTGATGGGGATCTCCATAGTGGCAGCTTTACTCAGAATACTGTCTGCCATGATGGTCGTCTACAACACAACACATAAACATTCAGAGGAAAACAAGTCAAAGCTTCAGTTCTCATACGACAGACAGTTTGTGCACAATATACATTACAAAACATATGCTACACTCTGGTATACTACTGTATATATGCCTAGATACTATATACACAAGCTATAAACAATGTGCCAGACTAGACATAAATGTTTAGAGTCACATGACTCTATAAATACATTTATTTCAAATGTATTAATATAGCATCTTTATACATTATATGCATTGTTTCAAAGTGTTACAGGAATTCATTATATTATTAAAACAGGCAGCCTTATATTAATGATATGAAGTTAAATATCTATTAAAAAACACACAACGCATAGAAGGGGCGTCTACTTATAAAACGAATGTCATTTGCGTGTAATTCATTTGAATGGCAGTCTACAGGCAGAAATCTCGGGCCCAAGCAAGACACGTCCACACAGCCATCTGATGAAACTGCGGTCTTAATAAAAGGAGAGAAGGATTGTATTTATTACTGCAGTGTGAACGGACGCCATGACACTGTCAAGCATCTTCTTATTCTCAGATCCGCTTGCGCTGCTACGTGTCACATCACGGAGGATGCTGGACCGGTGCGCTCCGTCTAAAACCCAACACAGCGCCACATTTACTGACCTGTCTGGCGTTTCTACCGCTGAGCTCAACAGTACTGAGACCATTTACGATCATTCCATGATGAAAAAGCGATTTAATGGTTTTTGGAAGGCAAATAATCTCCGACGATCCTCTCCGTCGCAACCCTGTCCGCGCTCCGCAGGCGGAAGTGACGACACGGATTCTTCAGGGTTACTGTACACGCACGCTGCAGTGCGATGCAATGCCGCGATGCATTTTTTACACAAGATGCAATGCATGCAGAAATAATATTTTATAAAGGTTAACGTTGTGGTTGATTTTTTTTGGTTTTTGGTAATAAAGGAGAGGTGCTCTTATACGCTCAAGGTGACCGCATGGTGGCAGTAAAACTTCAGAAATGTGAGCCCTATTTCGACTGGGCGCTGATGAACTGGAGAGTAATAATCATGAAAGTAAAAGTTTCTATGTTACCTCTAGCCAGGGCAGGCATCTGTCTGGAAGAGAATCTATCATGGTATCTATATAAATCTTTAAAGCAACAAGCTAACAGACTCACAGACGACAAACCATCTAAAACAATCTAGGGTCAAATAAATGTGTGTTTTCGTACTTCAAGAAATTTGATGAAGGGCAAATGAGCACCGGTTAGTTTTGAGATTGTTAAAATGCTAGTCTATGATTTTACAGACAAAAAGAAACCCCTTAAAACTATACTGTCTCTTTAAAGGGATTATTCTGATTCTGTAGTTTTACACTGCTGGGTTCATCTGGGGCCACGAGATCTGTGCTCAAGATTGAAACACAGGATTCTATATAACTGTAATTAGGTCACATAACTCTTGAGGTCTGGGTGAACCTACACCACAGCTCCTCTGTTTACAACATTTAGTCTTAAAACTTCTGGTGAGTTTGACCATCAGACTAGAAGGCCACCCACAGCAGACATCTCTACATGCAAGTTTATTGGTACATTACATGGTACACTGTTACATTCTAAGCTCTGTGTTTACGTTTAGAAAACGTTGCAGGGGCATACAGTAAGAAACATCCCGTACCTTTAAAACCTCACCATTACATTTTAATTCATTGTTTTTATTCAGTCACCCTCTTAATGAATTAATTAAATGCATCCCCAGATGTTGGCCAGTGATTGCTCAAGTCAAGGACGACTGTAGTCACGACACACACACACACACACACACACACAGAGACCTCAGAATACAACACAAAAGAGAAATAAAACATGGCGACATTTAAGATTTCTTGCCTGTTATGTCATTATTCCCAAGCAAAATAATAACAAACAGCGCTCTGTGTTTATACAGTGTAGCATATGGACCTGATCCTTTCATAGTTTTCGTAACGTGCCGTTTCAAACAAGCTGTCAACGGTTTTGCTCTTGTTTGCTGTAGTATCAGAGTAAGTGTGATTCATCACTGTTATGGATCCATCATACACGTGACTGTGAACATCAAACGATGACGAGAGGTACAGTATGATGACATCATGCAGAGTTTTACTTGGAAAAAGGTTCATGACCAGACGGCCATCTTCACTAGAAAGGTTACACTTTTTTTTACCATTATACATTCTTTTTAAAAACAAATAATTTCCCTTTAAGGTTTCCATGGCGACTGATTTGACCCTGTGTGTCGTGAGAGCAACTTGTTAAACACACGGAGTGACAGAGCAGCCGGCAACAAACCACCCCACTAACCTGCTGGTACCACTCCACTCTGACTCTTCCTGTCAAATTCACCTGCATCATCATGACCAACAAGAACCCGCAGATTAGTATAAAAACTATTTAGGCATCACAAATCCTGTATTGGGTTGTTACTATAATCTCGTAAGTGTTAATTTTGGTTCTGTGAGCACCAGTTGTGGTCGGCTCTTAGCGTGTGCACACACAGTTTGCACGCGATGGCAGAAACTGGGATTTAAAAGCTAGCTACATCCTGTGAAGTTACAGGCAGTCATATTCCTGCGCTCTCAGTGCTGTTGCTTAACTCTTTAATCTCTTTGCATGACTACACAGTGCCAGCTACAGATTTAAGAATAACGTTTTTGATATATGCTATATTACAATAAAATTTTTCTACTAACGTTACTAACATTACGCAAGAACATTTTTTGATAACTTTGAAAAAACATGAAAAAAGAACATTGGCGAATGTTTTGATAACATTCCCTGTTAGCTGAGGAAGCAGTTTTGGTTTGTCTGGCAGTATCGCAATATTGCATATTGCAGTGGTTTGCAATAACTAAGTTATGTGTAGTCATGTAGAGTTTTAGGCTGATGCAGAGAGACCGGCATGCAAATGTTAGAATGCAAAACATGCATTTTGGTTATATAATTTACAGCTTTTAAATATATTTTTTAATATAATTTCAATTGATTTTACCAACCTATTGTATCGAATATCACATGATCACATATCACACGAGAAAGTGAGTTTAATTCACACTCTGATCAGGACGATGTGCAAATAAATGATGTGAGTCTCTGTGGGTGAGAACGCGAGAGGTTTCTCTCAATACTTGTGATATCACACTTCTGCGTCTGGCGCATGTCAATGACATCATTATCACTTTGATTTTTCACAACAGCTCAGCTGACATCACAACTTACCCTCAATGATATTACTGATTGTAGGAAGTGAGAGGGTCATAAGACTTTCCTTTCCTTGTGTCGCCTCAGGTTGACATCACACTGGGCTGTTGTACTTGGCAGCAGAGCACAGACACTTTCCAGGCTGTATGTAGATTCTGAGAGCCATGCAGAGGTTTGCACAGGAGATAAAAGAGCCAGTATTCCTATTTTCAAAGACGAGGAAAATGCTTAAGACGATCTTTGTCATCCAGTCTCAAAACATGTTGTTTTTCTAGGGGCTATTGGGTGTCTTATGACCCTCTCACTTCCTACAATCAGTAATATCATTGAGGGTAAGATATTAATGATGGACGAGAATGTTCTGCATTCACAAGTCATTGTAAGTTTACAATGGACAACAGAAAGGCCAAATCCAGTCAACAATTTTAGGTTTTAAGAATGTTTCCCCTACATTTCCATTAAGTAACAAAAATGTTACCAATATTATTTTGAATGTTCTAGAAACGTTCTGGCTCACGCTTGGCGTTGGGGAATTGAAGAAACTGAATGTGTACATTTATGCATTTGGCAGATGCTTGAAAGCGACTTACAGTTCAGATTATACATTTCATCAGTGCATGTGCTTTCTGGCAATCGAACCCACAACCTTTGCATTGCTAACACAATGTTCTACCAACTAAGCAACAGGAACACTATATACATACAGGCTGGGATGTTACTCCAGGGCTATTACAGAATAACACTCATTTTCTCTTGTCTTTTTTTGATGCTGTTCAACAGTCTGATTGTTGTTAAATGAAGTTTAACTTGGCTCACCTTGTTTTATCAGCAGTTCAATGAAGCTCTGGCACTGTTCTGATTTTTCCACTGTTTGATCTCCTGCGTGAAGACAGGCTGTGAGAACTGCTGATTTTCATTGAAAGCCAAACATGATTAGCTGTGGCGTTCGGTCACACCCTGCGATAATTAGAATTTCCATAATGAACAACATCCTATTCGTCAAAACACAAAATATGATACTTTGTTACAAAGCATGCATTTCCAGGAAGTCTGTGGGATTTTGGGAATCAAAGACAATTAAAAGTCAATAAGAAGATGGAAATAGGCAGTGGATGCTTGAAGTGACACAGTGATCATGTGATCACTTCTGACTTCTAAATGATGTGTCTGTAATGTAGAATTACAAACACTTAATTCAAAACACTGAGACTATAAAAACATAAAAGCAAATCAAAGACTTTTATGCGACAATAGCTGAACTAAAAATGCCGTCAGGGTGGGAAAACTGATTACAAGGTTGCCGTACTGTAATGACTTGCGATGCCGTGTAAGATTAACTTTATAACATAATACAAAACAGTGATCGAAAACACATTTTAAAACTTAGAGGGCTGAACTAAATGCAGAATCAACAATAACACACTAGCCACCCAAACCTTGGTGCAATTTATTCTTGGTAAAGACCCCCTAGAGACACTAGTCACAATTTATATCATACAATGCTTGTTTAATGATATTACACTCAGTGCTGTTATAGAGATTAGTCTACAGTCATCAGGTAAAGGTGTGAAAAGGGGTTGCTGTTTTTAGACCTGCGTTTAAAATGTTGTTTCCCTAACATTTATATTAGTAACAAACTGTTAAAAAATGTTATTTTGAATGTTTTAGAAATGTTTAAAATGTAAATTTTTACATTTACATTTAAACTTTTTTAAATTGAGTAACATTTTTAAAACATTCCACTAACAACTTAAGAATAACAGTTGTGATCTATCTATCTCTATATATCTATATACAGCATCTATATATCTTTATATATAATATTCTAAACACACTGAGAATGTTTCCTGTTAACAGGTTTATTTTCTTTAGAGTGGCTGGATGGAGATGTCTGCTGAGTCATCAGGCCAGCCGTCCAGTGGAGGAACTGGAATGAGTGTTTCATGTCCACTGGTGTGACTGTGTGTGTGGCAGTGGTTTCTGTGAAGAGAACAAAACAATCCCTCTCTTGTGTTCTCTCTCTCCATCACAGAGGGACTGAAAACCTTCTGTGTTCACTCCATCAATCTGACTCTCTCTCCCCAACACAAAGCTCTCATCCAGTATGAAACCCTGCGGCCCATGGAGATATGAAACTAAAGCAAATAAACTCCACCTGCATGAGCAAAGTCACATTAACACAGCATCTGCTCAAGACTGCAATGTGACAATACAATAACTTATTTTACAAAGACTCTAGAGCTTAAGAATCTGGAAAAACAGGTTATACCTGCTCAACAGATGTGCTCTGTAATTTCACACAAAAACTGCATCTTACTCATTAAGAGCCCACCATCCGGTTTAAAAGGCACCCCAGGAGGTATCTTAAACGTTTTTACAACGTTTCATTAGGTGAGTGTAAAACGTTGTGTGAGGTGTCAGGTAGGGTAGGCCATTTCAACGAGGCTAGCAATAGCAAGCTAGCTTTGATGTATATAAATACATTTTAAATGGCATTCTTTTCCAAATAAATGACACGCTAGAACTTTCATGAAACTTTCCCCCCAGTTCTGCTTTTATCTGACAGAGCAGACCAACAGAAATCCTTCCATAAACAGTAACCTCACTCCACTTGGCACTGTTGTTATCAGTGTATTGTTAAATGCGAATTATAACAGAACAGATGACTAAAATAAACGTTCATACTAAAAGTCCTTCGGCTGTTTCCGTCAGTTCTTGTGCTCAGTGTCGTCTCTAATGTTTTTAAATGTCACGCAAATTCTTCATGTTTATGTTTTCGTTATGTTTAAAGAAACAATAACCTCTCGAAGATCTTAATCTGATCTTCCATGTTTGGCTGCAAGGGTTTGTTGTTATTTAAATTACTGATTGAATGAAGCCAATTTGGTCAAGAAAAAGACTAGATGAGTCGATATAACCACCACAAACCACAAAATCATATAAAAGTGATATGAATCACTGATTTGATGATCTGTCCATCTTAACTTCGTCCATCAAACGTTGAAGGGCATAATACTGTCAGCCTGACAAAATTCGGAAAATTGTTTTCAGATAAAAACTCTGTTAGGTTTCCAGCACATAAACGGACCACAATTGATGTCCCCCGCAAACCGAATTCATATGAAATGAAAATCAGATGTTCTCATGAAATGAATGGACATGAACCGGTAGAGACTGAAGCACACTGAGCATCACAGCCGGCCTTCAAAAAAGTGAAAAGAAATGAATCAAAATACAGCAAAGCCTAAAATACCAGCAGCTGGAAACACTAATGAGAACCAGACGCAGGTGGTTGCTAAGTGACAGTGGCTGACTGGCAGGCCTGAAGCCCGGGCCACAGTTGCTCACCTCCCGAGTCGCCCGCCTGTCTCTCCCCACCGCAGTGGCTCTCGCTCTGCCAGGGTAAGACGGGGAAACAGGGCGCCTGAAATGAGAACCAGACCCCTTTAACCCTACAACTGGCACTCCTCCCTGACTACGTTTTTTTCCAGTGTCTAAAGTCGGAGAAAAAGGAGAAGACTCCAAAAATAGATTATGGATCGCGTGCCAATGGGCTTTGAAGACTCACTTTTTCCCCTCCCTGCAGTCACGCAAGTACACTGGCAAGACTACGGAAAGCAAAGCAAAGGAAAAGAAACAAAACAGAAGACAAAAGGACCCCTAGAGGTCAACAAGTATGAAGGGAGCCCTAATTTTTAAGGCTGCTCAAAATAAAAAGGACACATGAAGTCTCATATCGACGTTTAGGCTTTTAAGATCACTTTTTCAGAGGACGTACAAGACAGAGCTGCAACTGGATGAATGGAAGATTTAAAATAGCACATTGTGGGACGCATGGTGACTAGAAGTATCTGTCTTTGTGGGTCTGCCAGCTCCGTCTGCATTGTTATAAAAAAAAAGTAGACAAAGGGCAAAACAGTCTCTCTCCAGTTCTGCTAAAATCATTCAATTCGACGGTTGTTTTTTATTACATTTTTAATGTCATGCCAGGCCAAGTTGCCTGCAAACCCCTTGAAAAGTTTGTCTGAAAGGTGACTTTTCAAGCTAACTTTGTCACGAAGACCCACAAGACATTTTTAAAGCCTTCAAAGCAGTCTAGTTAGATATGTCACAGAATAAATTAGTCTCAGATCAGTTGCTCTGTGAGCAACAATCAACCCATGCAGACACAACAATCCGACCTCATCAAAGCCCAAACGTCAGCTGCCACACACAAACATCACACAGAACTGATGATGCTTCATCACAAGCCTCCTAATCCAACGGCGCAGCCATTTTGAAAGCGTCTCAAGCCACAGGTCCACAAGGCCCGTGTGATTTGACAGCCACAACAACACAGAGTGCGTCAACAATGGAAACGGTGCGAATAAAAAACAGCTGTCCAACTATGTCAGCTCACTTTTAGCCTCTCTTTCCATCAGACATAAAAACCACATGTTGGACTGAATCTTTCCGCACAACTTGGTGTGAGTTTACCGACGTCACAAAAAAATGGGACGGACTTTACATCACCCACATAGAAGTTATGTAATAGGAACAAATTATTGCTCACCAAAGTGTCTGAATTAACTAATCAAACGGAGAAAAACAAGCTCATTGTGACCGCTGATTGAAACGACAGATTTTTGGAATAGGTTAGATCAATATTTTGTTATTCATTCATCCATTGCTGACAGTTGCATTCAACATAGCCAGACGTTCGAATGCGGGTTTGCACAATTTGCACAACGGTTTGGATACTGCATCCTCATGCATCGCAGTTCATGCGCTGTGGACACAAACCTCTTGTGTTTCAATACTGCGTCATCACGCTGCCTGCCAACAAATGATGTAATGCTGTTTTGGAAACAAACAAAAGGTTTCTCCTTACTTAACCCCAGAAATATGTTTCAGAAAGTATGACACGTGGGATGTCCAGATGTTTCTGTTATAAATAGACTCTTTAAAGGCTACATTAACCAAAAGAAAATACACCTCTACCTCGCTTTTCTATCTGAATGTGGTCTTTGTTCAATTCTCTAACCTGAGAATGAGCAAGCACCGCAAACTGCTTTTCTTTTCATTTAACGATGGTCAGCTCCTTGTCTTTCAAAGATCTTAAACTGTCTCACTCGAATGCTTCTTGTTAATCCAGTATTTTTGGAGGCGGACCTACAGAACCTTCCGTTCATAATAAATATTTCAGTCAGACCCACAGTTAAAAACAACGGGGAGTCAACATATCTGCGGCAAATTCTAGAAGGTTCTTTGGGTCTCCATGGTGAAGCTTGCTTCACACAAGCCTTCATAAACAGTGTATGACATCCTGTAATCCAATCGGTCTACGGCACGGCCTTAATGACACGTTCTAAAAGATCCACAAATCATTAAGGTTTACATCATCACTAACTTTTCCCCTTGTGTGGCCAAGTCTGTTGTTGTCCCACAGTCTGGTAAGTACTCAGACTTAAAACATCATTTGCCTGTTTCAAATATGTGATTAGTTCCTGGATGTCTGGCAGAGTGACTGGATCTAGTGCGCTGTATTTTTTTTTCGCTCGATTAAGACAGTTTGGAAGTGACAGTTTATCTGGCATCTCCTCTCAGAAAATCTGAAGGTCAGGTGGGAAGACTTTTCTTCATCCACCTAGAACAGAAACCAGATGGAAATACATAAACATTTTATAAACGAGGGTTCAGTGGAGTTTGTACGCCTGCAGACTCACTCGAAAACCAAATATTAACCAGCCCGAACACAAAGTATTTGTTTTATTCAAGTGGGAATCACACATTATTTATCCTAACAGTAAATCTTTGTCAATATTTCATCCATTTCTGGCTGTACATCTGGAATCTGTTTGGAGCTCATGTAGTCACGGTAAAACTACAGTAGATTCCCAGACTTAGCTACCAATCGGTTCCTTACGACCATCACGAAAGGTCAAAGTACCTCAGGTCCTTCAAGATGATCACAATTGAAGATAATAGGTCTCAGACGCAAGTTAAACAAAACATTCTTTCAATTTACAAGGAAAACAGGATCGAATGGAAAGAAATCAACCAACCACAGCTACTAGTATCGGCTATCTCACCCTGAGGCCTTGTTCGAACATATATGTAGGTTTATATAATGTCTTGTCTTAGGTCTAAATGTATAATGTAAACCTTTGTGATCAACACATTTAGCCTTAAATCATATATACACATACAATAGTTCAGAATGTTTAAGACTTAATATTGCAAACACATTTTAATCAGGCACTTTGGAAAATACAAAGTATTTTATAAAATAAGTCTTAAGACGGAAACATAAAAATGTGTTTCCTGATAAGTATTTACAATACGCACCTCGTCATCTATTATATCAATGCCCGTTTGAACTATATGATACAAGAAAGGTACAAAAAACAAAGGTTTGGCCAATTTCTGGGCCACAGTGCTGTTTAAAAATAATGTAAACAGATTTTATTCATGAACAGTGAGGAACACTTTGACAAACCTTAAACAAACACTGTGAACAAGATTATTTTTTTCAAGGCAGCATGAAAGCAACACATTTCACAGTTAATATGAGGAACCGTTTGCGTATAACATAAAAAACAATGTCAGCCATAAACATAAGAACGAGGAAAGAGTGACTCGAGGTCACCTCTCAAAAATGCAACAATCGTTTATCTGTAACTAAAATGTTTTGGCCATTTTGAGAATCTGAACAAAACAGTATAAACTTATAAACAGATTGTGTTTTCTTTAATGGGCTCTGTGGATTTTTATAATCATAAAATTTAGCGTTTGTTACAGAAATGAGAATGACTGACGACAAGGAAACAGACTCAAAAAAACAAACAAACAAACAAGGCAAACGGGAGCTCTCAACACAGAAAGGCAGTAAGAATATATGGCAACGTTTACAATAATCCTTAACAACTGTTTTAAAATAACTTAGAAAAACGTGTTTCACAATCACACAAGCAAAGAAGGAAGCTACACATGAATCCTGCAGGTGCATTTCTGAAAGTATTAAGTCTAAAATATTTGTCTCAGCTCTAATGCAAACGACACATTGGAGTAACAAAGATAACTAGAACCAACCGAAGCAAGTTATCAGTGCTTTTCAACAAATATGGGTTCCCAAACATTATTTAGCTCAAAAAAACATGAACCAATCCAGCGTTTGGTGGTAAAATAAGCATTTAGCCACAACACTGTTTGAAAGATGCTACAATAATGTACCTAAACATATCAGTACCTTCAGCGGTGGAGTTGTACGTAAATCTTTGTTTTGGCCAAACTAGTAACCTTATTGGTGTACTTCAAAAAATGATGATACGTAATCAGTTAAGTCTAAACTACGAAATCTGAAGTTATAAAATTATTATATAGAGCTTATTTTTTAAAGAATATTACCTTCAGAATCTTTTTTTAAAGAAACACAACAGAGCAAAGACGAAAATGAAAAGAACAAAAAATTACTTCCAGTTTTGTCTCAGCTCAGTCAAGTTAAGAGCTGCCATTTGTTTATGCCATTTCAGCTCCCAATATTTTCTTGAATTACCTGGAACTACCAAGAATGAAATCTTTTGAAATCTTTGTTAAATTCCCAATTAAACAATTTAAGTTTTTAGTATATTTAATTTAATGACCTTCAGGTATCTCCCTATTAAGGTAAGGGGGGGGCAGCAGCATACAGAAATCACTGTGTATTCTAAAGCATAAACCTTCTAAAGTCTGCGCGATTTTTTAATATAAATACTGTCAGCAAAACATATCCCCCAAACATTTAAGAGCTTAACACTGAACATACTTTGAACACATTAGAATAGCAACTGTGAATAAACTACAACAAACTCTCATAACCAACATACTAATAATGGCACATATATACAAATATAAACGTATGTCAAAGAAACAGGTTATAGCAACCGTTCGACATGTCACTTGAAGCATCAGTACAAAAATATATCATACAAAAGTGTTTTCTCTTACAAAAAACATTGACATCAACCATAATTGTCCTTTTAAATGTGCAAATGCTGGGCTGAAGAAAAACTTCAGTTGATCACTAGAACAGCATTATATAATAGCCATTTTTATGTTTTCAGAACTCAAGTCTTACACAGGGTGTACAAAAAACAGCATTCTGAAACCTCTGGCCTGCCAGTGGGGTACAACATAATATCTAGGACCAAGCCAGAGGCATTTTTAGTAGTCAGGTGGGAATGCTTTCTGGTGAGCTCTGCTTTGACAGCCTTAAGGGGTTATATTCTCAGCTCTGACTCCTCATTATGTTCTAACGAGTGCTCAGTTGTGTTCGTAATGGAAGAGGAGTGACCCTTTGTGACGCCACAAGTAGAGATGCCTGGAGAATGGGCTGCAAGTGGTGATAGAGAAGGAGAGAAACTTGGAGACATGGCTATTGAGGAAACTGAACCATCATTGTCAATTGGAGATCTGGGCAGTGAGGACAAGTGGGGAAATGTTCGACCTACAGCAGGTTTTGGCAGAACAGTTTTGGCCCCTGGATGAGCTACAGAGGTAATAAGGGGAGGGGGGTCAATTCTGGGCTTGGGACCAGTCTTTGATTTAGGATGAAAAGGCCGCCGAGAATTAGGTGGTGCATTTTCATCTTTTAACCGAGCGATTTCTGTAAAGACATTAGCCAGAGGATGAAACTGAGGGCACCAGTCAAGCAGATAGTCCCAGTTGTAACTACCCCTCAGTTCCTCATCACTAGCCACGATTGCTGTGAGAGAACCATCAACAGCAGGCTTGCCATCCTCTGGGAAAGCATAATCTTTTGGATGTGAGATGCTAAGCCCTCTTCCAACCCCAAGATATCCACCTGCTTCATCCCGATAAGCTGGCAACTGGTTTGATAATAGTGTCCCACTTACACGTCCCAACTTTTTCCCTTTAAACCATTGGTTTGCATCCATTCCTGGCTCACCAGAAATGTCAGATAGCTGGTCAGCATCTTGCTGTATACCAGAGTCAGGCCCACGAGCGGCTATGTGTTCCTGCATAGAGGAAGATATGCTGGAAACTCGTGGGTACTCGTTAATCATCCGAATCTCATCGTCCTCTGCTGCTTCTGCTTCAGCGGAACCACGTCCACTGGAGTGCGATGGATCAAGCGATCCCCCTCGTGTATAGGTAGCCCCTCCACCCCCAGGTGGTTCCACTGTATACCCAGGAAGGGTCTGATGATACAGCTTATCACTCCCTGACACTCTGGATTCCTCAAGACTTTCCAGAACAGTTCCATGGGTGACTATTCTGGAGCAAGTCTCCTGTTCCTTATAACTTTTGGATCTCAGGAGGAATATTACCACAACAATAATGATCAAGACCACAATGGCTATTAAAGCTGCTGCTATAGCACTAGCAAGCACTATATTCATGTCAGTGGACAAGCCAAAGGCTGTATGGGTGATGTCAATTGTGATCTGGGCAGTAGCTTTGCGTGAGTTTTCTAGAGGACTGTGGGCAATAACATCCAATGTCACGTGACGCGTCTCTCTTTTGGACCGGCTTGAATGTCGATGATGAGCATCCATCTTTAGAGATATCACTCCAGTAGATGCATTGACCTCAAAGTATGGCGAACTGTTTGCAAGAGTGTAAAGAACAATGCCATCCACTCCTCCGTCCTCATCATTAGCATTTACCTGTCCAATGCTTTGCCCTTTCTTTGCATCTCCTGGTACATGGAAGGTGAAGTCCAATTGGGTAAAAACAGGGTCATACTCATCTTCACCCATCACAAAAATCTGAACCGTGACTGTAGCTGAGAAGTTCCCTGCATCCATTGCCAAAGCAGTAAAACTGAAAGCACTGACCTTCTCAAAGTCAAATGTAAAGCGGGTTCGCACCTCTCCGGAGGTTTGGTTAACTAGGAAGACATCTTTACCATTGCCTGAATTATACATCAGGAAGTATCGTAGCTCCCCATATGCTCCTATGTCATAATCAATGGCATGCAGTATGGTGACTAGAGCATTCTGAGGCTGGTTTTCACGAATGCTTGCTGTGAGTGTTTTCAGAGGGAAGTAGGGCCTGTTATTATTGATGTCCTTGACCTCTACAGTTACCGGAGCAAGAGCAAAGTGGCCCAGACCATTTGAGGCCTGAATGATGAGCAAATGAGTGGACCGTTGGTCACCATCCAAAGACCTTTTCAGGCGAAGTGATCCGTTCCACCGATCTACAGAAAAAAGCTCAGACTCATCTCCAGAACTGATAGAATACTGAACCTCTCCGTTAGGTGTTGAGTCTGGATCTACAGCAAGAAGCTGTAGTATTTCTGTTCCTTTTTCTGTCCCTTCATTGACAACCACATTGTATTCCACTCTGCTAAAGGCCGGTGGGTTATCATTGATGTCTGTTACAGTGATCAGCACGGGAACGCTGGAACTTCGTTGTGGGATGCCACGGTCTGACACCACCACAGTCAGATTGTAGCTCTTCACATTCTCAAAGTCAAGTTTGTCAGCTAAGATCAGCATTCCAACTGTCTGAAATCCATGGCCTTCGAGGAACCGAACGGTGCTTTCAATTTGAAAGGCATTGTCGATGTTTCCACTGGCAATGGTAAAGTCAAAACCGCAGTTGTCTCTAAATAGATCCACATCCACTGCTTCCAGGGTTAGAATGGTTGAACCAGGAACTTCATCTTCTGACACTGAGGCTCTGTACTCAGTCTGATGGAATTCAGGGGCATTATCATTGACATCTGATATATGCACTTGAACTGTAGTCTGGGCGGTCAGTGGAGGTGTTCCACCATCATTGGCTTCAATCACAACCAAAATGGAAGGACGCTGTGGGTCAAACTCAACCTTATGCTTGATGAAGAGGGTGCCTATGTAAAGAAAAGAAATTTAAGATGTTTAGATGACAATCAAGCAAGCCTGGTGATTTCATTTTAAAAGCACATTGTCAGGATCCTGGCTTCTGTCCAGTTTTAAGATCGCGTTTTGCCAGGATCCTGACTGTCTTGTTATGTGTCAGGGCGTGGGCTCAGACTCCGATTC
>JAZGTJ010001007.1:0-68634 GCA_036877575.1 Botia almorhae
CCTCAGGTCTGGATATACAGTGGGGCAAAAAAGAATTTAGTCAGCCACCAATTGTGCAAGTTCTCCCACTTAAAAAGATGAGAGAGGCCTGTAATTTTCATCATAGTTATACCTCAACTATGAGAGACAAAATGAGAAAAAACTCCAGAAAAGCACATTGTCTGATTTTTAAAGAATTTATTGGCAAATGATGGTGGAAAATAAGTGTTTGGTCACCTACAAACCAGCAAGATTTCTGGCTCTCACAGACCTGTAACTTCTTCTGTAAGAGGCTCCGCTGTCCTTCACTCGTTACCTGTATTAATGGCACCTGTTTGAACTCGTTATCAGTATAAAAGACACCTGTCCACAACCTCAAACAGTCACACTCCAAACGCCACTATGGCCAAGACCAGAGAGCTGTCAAAAGACACCAGAAACAAAATTGTAGACCTGCACCAAGCTGGGAAGACTGAATCTGCAATAGGTAAACAGCTTGGTGTAAAAATGAAAGACAATGGAAGACATACAAGACCACTGATAATCTTGCACAATTGGTGGCTGACTAAATACTTTATTGCCCCACTGTATATGTGTTTACAGTCTCCACTTATTCAGCAATTTTTGAAAAATTAAGAAGGTGTACACAAACATCTGTTTGTATTAAAATTCTGTTATTCTGCCTGCTTTCAGTGGGCGGCAACAGGGTGGATAATTGTGCCAGGCAAACAGAGCTTAGTTTTGCGAATAATCTGCAGTCTACAATATGAGAACATGCATTGACATGCATTGTAGTGTTCATTACAGTATTCTGCATAGGATGGCAAACAGTATACACAAACTTTCAGCATGTAGCAATGACACATTGTCTCCTGGATCATTATCGTGGCAGCCGGACATCACAGGAAGAACAGCAACAGTCACAAACTGCATGTCAGGCGGTTTTAACCTGAACTGTGTGTGTCTGATTTACTGCTGTCCAGTCATGATCCATGTAAATGATGAGCAACATGATGGTCAAACCGCAGCAATATTTTGCTTGCATAATGCATGTGCATAATACTGTCATATGCAACTCATCATAACGCAGCATGCAGAATCTGAAAATCCTCGTTCACTGTGTACAGAAGGCAGAATAAATGCATTCAAGGTCATACAATGCAGGTACAGAGACATTAAGAAATGATGGATACAATTTCTGTAGTGTTATGAACTACAATGTTGACAATAATTATGTTAACAGACCACACACACAAAAACATTCTCATGTTTTATGGGGACATTCCAAAGACCTAATGGTTTTAATACTGTACAAACTGTATATTCCATCCCCATAAACTAACTCCTAAACTGCTAACTCACTAAACTCCTAACTAACTACACCTAAACATCACAGAAAACGTTCTGCTGTTTTAGATGTACAAAAAAGACCGTTCTGTATGATTTATAAGCTTGTTTCCTTATGGAGACCTAAAAAATGTTCCCACAAGGTCAAAATGCGCACGTGAAGACATTTGGTCCCAATAACGTGGTGAAGACCAGTACACAAATGCTGTAATGGGAATTGTACACTTCCCTTCCAAAATATTAGAAAACATTTACTAACACATCTAATTTTTTTGTAACTGCTGTGATTTGTTATCTTGGCTACACAGTATTGTCAAAAGAAACTGTAAATATTGTCCAATCTGTTTTGTGGCTCATGTCAGGAGCATTATTTGCCATGTATGAGTGACGGTTAACAAAGCTGTCGCCTATAAAGAGCGTCTCAAATCAGCTACTAATAAGGCTCCGTTCTGGATGCTATTTATGTAGACAGCTGCCCACATAGACAGTAGTGGACAGTGATTCAGCTTACTCAGTTTTCGCTCACAGCCCATATATAGCTTAACCTTCAGTGACATGTTGCAGTGGAATTTCATTAGCGCCTCAAAAACTTTAAAGGGGTTTTGCTTCATCTTTTGTTTTTTTTCGTTGTTAATGTTTTTTCTTCCCTATGGTGACATATCTGAGCGAAGTGGCTTTGGAATGAGAAAAAAATGTAGGGCGGGACTTGATTTCGTTCTTCGGGAATTGATTGGATCTTTGGAAGTCGGGGAAATGTAGACACTGCCTGGCCATTGGACGGTCTTATTTTGATTGCGTGGCGACATCAGAGTTTCTGAGTTATCACGGCATAGTTTTCATAATCATTGTCAACACTGACAGTACAATGCTGTTTGAATTTAGTATTATTATATTACTATATCATTATAATAATATTAATAATATTATTAATCTACTCAGCCAGGCTTAAACAACCAAACTACATTTCCTATCATTCTCTGGGGCAGCATGGAAAAAACAAAATACATAAATCATCAAAAACACACCCTATGCTCTTTCTCTGTTCTTCAGTTGTGCTAAAAAGCCGAAAGGTCCAGCACGTCATTTTAGCTCTTAAACACACATCATGGCGTAATAACATCCAAGCTCATAAATACAAACTTCCCAGGAGAACCATTATTCAGTGTTCAGAAACTTGGCCCGCTCAGTCACACAGGAGGTCTATTATTCTGAAACACCAGAGGAACTACAGAGAACAGAAAGTGCTGAAATTTCGCCCTGCCTGTGTTCTGTTCTGCCCGTGTTCTGTTCTGCCCGTGTTCTGTTCTGCCCGTGTTCTGTTCTGCCCGTGTTCGGCACCTGCTGCCCCGCATGTCTTTGAGGATCTTTGCACACAGCTAACATTTATTTTTAACAAAGTCCCGGATCATCTCAGTCTGATTTTAGGTCTTAAAGAGGCAGCAGTGAAAACAAAACCAACATTCTCCTCTATAAGGCATAACTGTTTTATGGACAACACATAATATCTGACAGCTGACAGCATTTTTTCATAAGATGTGTCCAGGTGTCCCTACAATATTTTCAAATGTAAAAATGTCCCGGCTTTATTTTTTAGACTCATTGACTTTCTTTTATATTAAATATTTTCAGAATACATCTGCAACATTGATCATTCCTGGAATCAGTTTGCAGACTTTCTCTTCATCTTTGTAGTATATTCTGCATGTAATGCATGCGTGTCCACGTGGCTGTTGAATCCGGGGAGGGCCAATTCAAAAGAACCTTCACCACGAATCAGGCTAATAAACACGGATTCTTAAAGTGACTTAGGGCTGCTGCATATGAACAAGATATCATCTGTCTGTCCCGAAAGGTTTCCAGCTAACTTAATGCTAAAAAATAATTTCTGTAGGGAGAAAGTAAACGGGATGTTTACTTTTCAGTTATTCACAACAAATGTGTCACCTGAAAAAATGTGGAGTCGAAAGAAAAGACATTTATTTCCCCTTCGGTAGGACACTGCAGTTAATATGCTGTATTAGGATATATACGCTAAAGCTACTTTATCTCCACCGGTATGTGTTGGCGAAACCCCGCGCGCGGGTTTACTGGAGAGCGATAGATTCTTTTTAAAAAGGCTATTGAGGTAATGTGATAATGTTGGTGGGCTATAAATTGTCTGGTTATGATAATATGAGCTTGTGTGGGGAAAAACAAGGGAATACAAGTAAGTTTCATATCAGTAGGACTACTTAAGTAAACGACAATAAGCAAATGTGTATATAAGAACAGATTAAAGGCAGGGTACGCAATTTTGGAGTGGCTAGCAATAGCAGGCTAGCTTTAAAAGCATATGACCTCACCCTCCGTTCAGAGCGCTCTCCAAAGCCACGCCTCCTCCAATACATATGACCGGTGCGGTATGCAAATGCATTGTTTCGGTCTGATTGCATTGATTGGACGATCGTTTTATGAATAATTTTGTGCGCCTTCCACGTATTGTTTGCTGTCAGGATGTGAGGAGACTTTCATAACCAGCATAACAAAAAAGTTTCTGTTTTTTATATAATAAAGTATGAATATTGGAAGAGAAATAACTGACCTTCGGAAGAGAGGCTCTTGATCCGGAACTCTGGGTGGTCATTGTCAGCACAGTGGTGATGCCCAAGCCCACGCGAGCAGGGGCCGCGTCCATGTTGATCCAGAAAGACACCCAAGACAAAATGACAATCAGGAGACTGGGGATGTACATCTGGATCAGATAATAGCCCATCTGTCTCTCCAGGTGGAAACGGGCTTCTATACAAGTGAACTTTCCTGAAACAGAAATAATACATTATTTTCACTGCTGCCCCAGCTACCCATTGTAGGTTGTGGGAACTTTTCCTCAATGTTTCCTATAAGTAACAAAGATGTTGAAAATGTTTTTTTGTAATGTTCTGGGAGCTTTCAAAACATCCAGTTTTTTAGACATTGTGTTAACATTACTTGCTTGGTTATAAAAACTTAATTTCAATGTTTTTTGATAAAATTTTATGAGAGAACTGTTAGTTAACGTTCTAAGAACGCTCCCTGTTAGCCAGGACCTCCCTGTTAAGTGACTGCACATCTACAGTCAAACACAAATGTCATGTCCTGTAGTATTTTGTCATTGCAGATTTATTTTAAAGTCCCATGATACTCCAGAGTTTCAGCACTGTAAACAGACAGCAAAAACTGAGTCACGGTCCTTTTAACTTTCAGCATTTATGCAACTAAACTGAAATAACAGTATAAGCCTCTAGATTTTGGCTTTATCCTATGGAATATTATGTATTGACTGTGGTGATGGCGTTTATGAATACAAATAAAGACATGAAAGTACTAGCACTAATAGTAAACAGAAGTATTGACTCAAAATGAACCTCAAACAAAGAGCACAAACACCTTCTTTGCTGACTGCAAGCAGTCAAGCAAACAACAACAACGAACAACCACTGACCAGCATTCAAATGACACTGAGTCTCTATTTATCCCAAGAGATACAGAGAGTGCAATTGGACGAGGAAGACGGACTGAAATGAGGCTGGACTGCAGAGCTTAGACCTGCTCTGCAAATCAAAATAGATTGCAGCTAATAAATCGGAGAAAAACGACATTTTAACTTGCGGTTAACGCTTGACTGGGGAGCAGCAGAGCGCATGCTCTCAGCAGTGGGCTGGGTGTCCAGGACTTGTGCTGGAGAACCAGGGAGAGGGACAGAGATAAACCGAGACAGTGAAAGGATGATTTGAGTTTTAGGGGGTCCCCAGGGTGGACCACCTAAAAATGGGATTTTGATGTGCGCAAACAGCGAGAGGTGACATGCAAAGCACAGCAATGATATATAATCTGTGGTCAGATGAGATAGATAGATAGATAGATAGATGATAGATAGATAGATAGATAGATAGATAGATAGATAGATAAATAGATGCTATGTATACACAAAGTAGACTTTCCTCTAGCTCAATTGGTAGAGCATATTAACAACACCAAGGTCACGGGTTTAATTCACCAGGAATGCATGTACTGATAAAACACACAGTTAGATGCTTTGGATAAAACAGCGTCTGCTAAATAAGATAAATGTGAATACATGTTTAATTTCTGAATGAACTGTTCTTTAATAATATCCTCTGTGACTGCTACAACAGTGGAGAATATTCAACAAAGCAATCAAATATTNGATTTTGATGTGCGCAAACAGCGAGAGGTGACATGCAAAGCACAGCAATGATATATAATCTGTGGTCAGATGAGATAGATAAATAGATAGATAGATAGATAGATAGATAGATAGATAGATAGATAAATAGATAGATGATAGATGGATGGATGGATGGATGGATGGATGGATGGATGGATGGATGGATAGATAGATAGATGCTATGTATACACAAAGTAGACTTTCCTCTAGCTCAATTGGTAGAGCATACTAACAACACCAAGGTCACGGGTTTAATTCACCAGGAATGCATGTACTGATAAAACACACAGTTAGATGCTTTGGATAAAACAGCGTCTGCTAAATAAGGCAAATGTGAATACATGTTTAATTTCTGAATGAACTGTTCTTTAATAATATCCTCTGTGACTGCTACAACAGTGGAGAATATTCAACAAATCAATCAAATATTCACAATCCCTTGTTATTCAGACGATTATTATGATTATTAAAGTAAAGAGACAGAAATACTGCGGCGAATATGTCCCTTCTGTTTCGGCATGCTTCTGTTTTCCATCTGAACTAGTCTGGCCTTCAGCATTTTTCCAGTTTATCTGGAGTGTAACAAATTCCGACTGTTGACGTTGACAGAACAGATGGTATTTAACTCTATCGAAAGATCACGAAGACAAATCAGAGCAGAGGTCTGGACCCTATCCTTTCCTCGAACCTGTGTCCAAACCCAGTCATTTGTCACAATGTTTCCTGTAACAGTTTGTCATAGCGACCATATAAGTGTTCTGAGTGTGTGTGTGCATTATCTGTTCAGCCGCGCACACAGTACAGCTTCACAGGAAGAGAAAACTTAATGAATTAAATATCACTGACCTGTGTTATAGTGCTTGGTACAGTAGCGCAAATCCTTCTCTTCTTTCAGTATGAACTGAGGTAACGTCAGTCCATCTGCCACCTGCACTGCTCCCTTCTCATCCCACTCAAATATGAGATCATTCATCGTGTAGCCAACTACAGGACGAGAGATGAAACAACACAATCAAATCCAGAGAGAGAGAATCAGGGTTTAATTTAATGCCGCAACGTTCAAGATCCAGATCCGACACCTTGGGATCCGGCACATATTTTAGTAGAAACCCCAAAGAAATGTATATTATTTGTACATATGTTTTCTGAAAAAAGCGCAATTAATATATCGCAATAACATGCAATATACCTCTAACAAATGAAAAACAGAAAAGTCACTCTTGCAGTGTTGCAGTCGCATTTTTACACATTTGACCGCACCACTCAATGTTGGGTGAGTGTGAACCCAAGCCCCCCTCGTCCCTTGCCGAATCCATTACAGGTTTTTGTTCCAAGATCACAAATTACGAGCCAGATAGAACAAAGTAATGTTTACATTAAGAGCAAATGCTTTAGTCAAACACTTTTTGACACCGACCTTCCAGAAACACGCTTTCGATTTGACGAATCAGAGAATTAAAAGTAAATAACAGAGACATATAACGGCGGCGGGGAGCAGCAGTGGCCGGAGCCAGAAGCTCTTCCCCGCTGACTGCTGAATCTACTTGAAGGCTGCGTTAAATCTCGGCGCTCTTCATCTCCTCATGCCAACCAGAACTACATCCATCTCTGCACCACTGAATCAATCTTCTCCATCAGCTTGAAAGGATCAGAGCGTACTTACAGCTCTCCAACTGCATTATACAGGTCTGCACATCCATAGGGAAGTTCTTCAGGTCCATGGGGCAGGCCAGAACCAGCGTTATTCTGAACACAACAAGATCCACCATCAGCCGCAGATACACAGCAAATAAAACGAGACCGTTCTTTTATCATCAGTGTTTAATTTAAACCTTTTTGGTAAAAAAATGTTTGACCAAGTACGTGACAGATCAGTGTTTAACATGATCTCCCTGATTCGCAACAGTAAGTTTAGAATAATGATTTATTTTTGGAGCTGTCGGATCAGATTTTTATCTGACACACATCTATAAACAGAAAGAAGATCCGTACACTATGTGGCATGTTCAGGTACTGTAGATGGTACGGCGTTTGTAGCTTTCTGACAGCAGTTGTTGAGAATTTAAACTTGTCATCCACCTTAGGAAAATACCCCCAAAAATGCCTTACAATTTTGTTTCAAACAGAGATGGCGATAGTGAGGCAAAAGTTACGAATTGCAGCTTTAAGAAACGCAATCGAGCTCTATGACTGGAAACTCATTATTTTCGTAGTAAACTCCCTTTTAAGGGATCCTTTATCCTAAAGCTAGATAAAGGAGCAGCTCAGCGCAGAGTTCTGGATGAGCGCAGATCTCACTTAAGGCTATAATAACGTCAGTATCTGAGAATGGCGGTTATTTACCCAAATTTTTCAATCTAACGGTGCGCTCTTGCTGCTGCAATTCAGAGGGAGTTCACGGCTGAGACCAAACTAAAATGAAGGGTTCATTTGATAGTGTCAGGTTAGGAGATGAGACCTTCCCTCCACTGACTCATTCACACAATAATTCACTCCAGCCTTGTAATGCAGGAATGATAAGATATAAGGTCAGATTATTTTGCTATGAGACGTTTCTTTTTTTAAAAATAATCATGTTTAACGTAATTATAGAATTTTAAAACATACCTCACAATAAAAAAATATGCTATAGATTTCAAACAGTTAATTTAATTTACAGTTAAAGTTAATTTAGTATTATTGCAGTAATGTTACGTAAGGCTTTAAATATGTTCACAATTATGCAATCCATAACTCTCTACTGCCATCTCTGTTTGAAACATAAAATTGCAGATTTCTTGCAATGTTATTTGTGTAACATGGATGACAAGTTACATTCTGAACACCTGCTGTAGAAACAAGCCACAAATGCTGCGGCATCTACTTCTTCCATCTGTTTACAGGTAAGTATTTCCTGCGAAATCGGTCCTGACAGCTCAAATCTGTCGTGAATCAGGGTGAGGTAAGAAGATCGTGCTGAACACTGATCTGTCATGTACCTGCTCAATAACTGGATTTAGTTCATTATTTAACCCAGAAAGTTTTGGATGGCAGCTTTAATGACGGAACTTGATTACGGTTCGTGAAATCACCTTATACTGTACAACACATTCCCATTTTTTGAAATCCTCAACAGCTTGTTGTCAGTCGTGACCTCGTGGAAATTGGCGCCCTTTTCATTGGCAAAGAACAGATCGGGTTTCCAAATGGAGTCCAACATGGAGGGATCGAGGTCGAGGGAGTCATCAGGATACTCGCTGTAGGCCAGCCGAGGGTCATTCCACTGCTGTCTCAGGAAAATGTTCACTCTGTAATCCTGTGACACACAAACACAGCCGTGTCAATACATCAGATTCGACTGCTGCGAACATCAGCTGCGGGAGCCTGGGCGATCTCCGCTAACAGGGGACATTTACGGAACATTGGCTAACGTTCTTTAAACATCTAAAAAGGAACATTTCCAGAGCTTTCAAAATAACATTTTTAATGTTAGGGAAACGTTCTCACAACCTAAAATTGTTCGTTGGGATCGCACAAGGATGTGCGTTATCTATCCTTTTATTTATTTATTTATTTATTTTGTAATGGATTCATGTCTAAACCAGGTCCAGGTAAATTAGGCCTCATCTCACCACATATTTTGCATGAGGTAATTATTGTCTGTGGAGACGGAGCGGGAAACGGGCAGCGCGTTAAAGCAGAAGGTGTGAAGCTGTGGCATTTCCCACCAGCTCCACTGACGCCATAATTGACAATTTCCCTCCAAAACAGGCATGCAGTTATATCATTTCAGATAGACCATTAAACCGTCCGGGCAGTAATGTACCTCGGTATGACTCGGGCTGATCCACACAGGAGAAAATATAACGGATGACCTTTGTAATGGCAATCAGCCACAGCAGCAAGGACATTTCTGGGCCAATTATTCTAATGTAAGGTGACCGGTCCGTCCCCGGATTTTAAAAATATTTTGATGGAGGAGAGTCATACGTCTCAGGTTATTAGATTTGCCTCTCGGATAGCACAGTCACCGTAGCAGGAAAAAAGAACAAGTCCCATCGATTTTACTATGTCAATATTTCTCTCTTATGATAAACAACCCACGGTCATTGTGGAAGCAAAATGAACGCCGCAAAAACAACAGAGGAATACACTGCGGCTTCATTACCGACGGTATTATCTCCCCATTACTGTTTATATAAACAGTTCTATTCTCGTCAGCAAACGCCACTTCGGCGTTCACAGATTAAACGTCTGCGGAAATCATGAATATTGCAAAATTAGCAAACCTTCTCTTGTCTAATGCTATTATCTCACACGCATTAGCACAACAAAACTCACAAACAGAACCCCCGAAGTTAAATGTCACGCTTCAAACATGCAGCTAGTTTCCGACAGAACGATTTTGGGAACCAGCAGGAGTGGGCGCACATTCATCAGCGCGCACAAGACTGTTTTTCGGATTTGATTTCTCTAGGCTAAGGAGAGTGATTTATGGCAACAGCCCACTCATAATGCGATTCAAGCCCAAGGCCAGATCCTTTCTGGCGGTGACATATTAGAAAAGTTTGGCTTCTTGCGCGACTCTCGCGTGTGCGCCCGACTCTGTTAACAAATGACGGACTCCGGACTTTACACGATCGCTCTCTTACCTTCTCAAGAAAATGAAAGAGCCGGCCAGCTAATTAAATAGCCACTCGCCTTTCCCTCGGGCCTTTTACCTTTGAAAAAGGGTAAACAATTAGGATATCGGAGAGCCAGGGGAACCGCCAGTCCGAGCGGTGGCCAGAGCCGGTCAGATCATTAATAGATGAAACATTGTTCTCGGCTGCTCTATAAGCACTAAAGATTTATCGATATGGCTGGCGTTACCTGCTCCTTTCCCTGCATCTGGATGCTGCCTGCTCAGTGTGACCATGAGCAGGAGAAACACGGATCAATTACGCTGGTTATAGAGGATGGAACGAGCGGAACAAGTTTTGGACATGCTCAGCTTATGCCAAACAAAAAATGTTGGTCTATCAAGGCTTTGACATCTGCAATGTTAAGAAAATATATTTTTTAGTGTGCCTGAAAGCTCAGACCCAGCTAACAAATTTAAGTTGTAAAAACGTTGTAATAAGGTAATTGTTATTTTGTTATTTGTTGTTATTTTAAGTTGTAGGAATGCAGGCATTTTTTTGAGATTATAATAACATTACTGCTTGGTGATAAGAACGTATTCAAAACATTTGTTTTAATTCTGTAATGTTTTAAAAACATTCCACTAACAACTTAGGAATAACATTTTGGTATATGTGATATATAACAATAAACAACTTTCTACTGACATTACTACAAGAATATTTTTTGATAACTTTGAGAGAACTTTAGTCAACGTTCTGAGAACATCCCATTGGCTGTTTCATTTGGACTGTATCTGTTTCTATCTGGCAGTCTTTACACATTGACAAAAAAATTACCCGCTACTGGAAAAACATATTGGCATATGATGAATAAATCTATAATATGAAAGTTTAATGATGACCATATTCAAATCAGTCTCTACGGCACAAATAGTTTATGATACAAGCCCCTTTAAACACACAAACACACACATAAAGAGCATGTGGTCATATGCATCACATTTTAATGACACAATTAACAGTCTGTCACTCACCATTGTTGTTTCAGCAATGGATCCAAAACTGTTAATAAAAATGTTGCATGTTACGTTCACAGGTGGACCTGTGGAAATAAAAACAGAAACAAACAAACAAACAAACAAACAAAAAACATGTAAGTTAATTGATCCTGACAAAAAGATGTTAAAGGGCCTTTCAATTCTGATTAAGCATGTTCGTTATTAAAGTTTATGGCTAACCAAAACTTACCTGCCATACTTTACTACCATAAACATTGTCACTGACATAAAGCAAATAAAGAAATATTTTCTTTAAGGTATATGAATCTTGATGTCTTCAAAATAAACACAGTGTTACAGTCACAGTACATACAGTAAATGGTCTATCAAAGTAAAATAAAATGCATAATAACAATAATACAATTTAAAAAAACATTTTGCATTAAACATCCTTTCCAAAGACCAAAAACCCAGTCCCAGCTTTTATATTATAGACCAACCAAAAACCAGACGCTGAAATCCCAGTGCAATACTTTACTCAGGGAACCCAGTGTTCTCATTTCTGTTCTAGGAAATATCACAAGTAAATCTCATATTGCTGGCGTGCAATAAGGCATCAATGAACACCTCCAGTCAAACAGACAGATGCATACGACTGGACAGAACCATAAACCAAAAAAAGGCTCCATCACACATGGGCCTGTGAGCACATTGAGTTGGAGATATTTCTGAGTGACATGGTGCTCATGGCCTCGTAAAGACCCTGTCAGACTGCTCCACACTTCTGATGCTCTCAGATACAGAGCTGCTGAACAGCACACACAAAACCTGGCAGCCCATCTCTTCGGCCACACACAGCACCTTATGTTGCTGAATGTGTAGATTACTGGGAAGGAATAAATGGCAATCTGCAAAGTCTTGGAAAATGACTTAGTCACTCATGGCTGCAAATTTCTCCTGAGGTGCAACCTCCCCCCCCACCCTCAAGAAAATAACCACCTGCAAATAAATCCAAAATCACATCATATCTGTGATATGATGTGATGTTTTTAGCTTCAATGATGTGATGTGATGTTTTTAGCTGTCAATGTTTTTAGCTGAGAAATATCTTAACGTATTCAAAAAAAGAGGAAAACATCAATTGTGAATAGAGGTTTCCACACACTTTAAATAGGTTTCCTTAGCGTTTGGATGCTAGCCTTAACTGAATTGCAAAACCTGCTTAACTGAAAATGAATGAAGTTAAACTGCTAGTGAGCAACAGAAGAGATTATCACACAAAATGGAACCAGTAGCAAACTGTAAAGTGCAAGAAAGAAAAAATGTCTTTCACACAGTAATGGCGTCAAAAGCCTGAACTAGATCCAAGCACGTGTCCAATTTTTCACCATAATAGTAACTCGTTAAACTCCAATATGACAGACACTTAAATTACAGAACATTAAACACCAACAAATCTCCCCTGCTCGTATCCCAAAACACAACATACAACATACATAAAACATTTACTCTTCCAGTCCCACGCAAAGCATGCTGGGAACTACAAAACCCTTAGATCATGCCTAGATCATTTAATGACGCTGATAAAGATTAATTTAGTCCCGACACAAACAGATTAAGTGAAGTTTTATTTTATAAATTTGAATGGATTACACACAATGGAGAATTAACGTATGACAATTACGTTTAAGAATGGTGTTGAATTAGCTCATGATAATAATAATTAAATGGAAAGTTAATTAAGCATGCAGCAAAAATCATTTACTTGAGAACGCACAGAATATTCCGGCATATTTCTGGGCAGTTTTTGTTTGCGCCTCTGTACAGCATGAGGCCCCATAGTTCATTGCTCTTGGCACATTCTATCCACTGGGTATTATATCGGCAGTAATCATTTGTCTGTTTTTGGCTTTCCTTGCAGTATGTGACGCAGCACAGAGGAAATCTAATGTCTTCACCCCACTGCAGTTCATTTGTGAGCTCGGCCTCCAATAAGGAGAAAGAGAGAGAAAGACAGAGCTCATTATCTGTCAGGAACGAATGACTCATCGGCAACAATGACTTCCTCCGCCATGTTTTTGCCAAACAATCTGCGCCCCGTTCTCCTAAGAGCGCCGCTCTGCCGAGCGACACAACAGCCAGTGGAGTCAGTTATTTATATATTTTTTAACTGTTCTTCTCTAGCGAATCAGATCTTAATTTGGGAGCCGTACCTCCGCCCTTGTCTTGTAGAGGTGACGGTAGTTTAGAAGCCCCACACGTTTCACTGCGCTTCCATTTATTACCCAGACATAAACAGGACGTGCAACTCGCAAAGATCAGCCTCGTCTCTGCCTGAGACAAGCCAATGAAGACAAAGATGGAGAATGTTGCTGTATTGGTGTTTCGCTACGCGCACTGCATATAATCACGTTTACAAAGAAAAATCAAGACATTCAATGACTCATTATCATGATTAATTTCCCATCTAAACAGAACGATCATTATTCCGAGGTCCCTCAGGTAAGTACAGTATAACCTTCATACAAGAAGCATAAATTACACGCTTGCCCACAGACAGATAAAACTGCGTTCTGCCGAGAGACCAATTACTTCCTCAAACGCCAACAGCCACACCTCATCTTTACAGTTAACCTGTTTATAGTCATTCATTAACAAGGTCTGTGTCTAAACTGATCAATATCGCACTCCGTCTCCACGGCGATAGAATGATACGGTCGCAATAGCCATTAGTCTGTTTTATGCTGGTCATCTTGGGAGAAAATGGCGCAGGAGTTGTTACGCCCGCAGGCAGGAGCGAATCAGATTTATTGCAAACAACGGGCACTGAAGATGCCTCTAAGGTAAGTGGACCACCACGAATGAAAGTGTCTAATATAAATAAGGAAAGCTTAATGATATTGCTCATGTTAAAAATCGAGCTGCTCTCAGCAGAAATACAATAGCACTGAGGCATTAAATATTTATATGGCTTCTGTTGTACCTGTACAGGTCTTGGCAAGCCAGTTCTCAAAGGAAGTGGAGTGATAGCCATTCAAAACAAAGGAACAGCGGAGTGCCCTACCAGCTGCTTCATGTTAGCACAACGTTTTCATCGCACTTCACTGAATCAACATCCGGCCAAATGTCAAGGGCTTCCTCTTACTTCTCGTGCATTGACATAAGGGCTGATGCGGAGTAAATCTATTGGCACAGGGCAATTTTCAATTTGCGCCACTCAGCCGTGCCACCGATAGGTTCAAAATAAGGCTTTAAGTCTCAGTGAAGGAGCTAAGCTTCTTCAGATTCATTTATTGTAAAACGGGAAAAACAAAAAAACAAACAAAACTGGAATCATGTAGCTACATAATCCAAAATCCATTTGCAGTGAGATCTGGATGTTTGTTTTGACAACCGTGAAAGTATATGAGTTTTATTTAAATTTTATAATGTTCACAAGAAGGGCCCTCAATTCATGGGGCCCGGGACCAAATGTTTGTGGGTGTGTCCCTGCTTTAATAAACCCCAGTGACTATGATATTACGCAGAGGACCTTAGTGAAACCCCCCTTCCACCCAATCAAAATGCAACAAAAATACAACCTCACAAGCTCAATTTCTGCGCATCAAAAACACATAATAGCACAACAGGCGCTAAAATGCACGACGGGATATCCGTGACAGAAAATGTACACGCAAATCTTTTTTTCATTTTAAACAGCCAACTCCAACAAACAAAATCCAGATTGAACAGAAGCCTCAGCCATCCATCACTCCAGCGTTGGTTCAGCTGGAGGCGACCCTAACCATTAAGGGGATTGTATTAAAATTCATAAGAGCCAGACAGCCGCGGCTCACGCGGGAAGAGCTGCCCATGCAGTGACAGCTAGTTTCAGTGGGAGCGTCTGAGTTAGCATTGTCACATGCCTATAAGTAATGACACACGGCTAAATTACCAGGATCTCTTCCTGCCCCCGAGGCTAGCATCACTGATAGGGGAAACATGACAGCCTCGGAGGAGGAAGGCTGGAGAGAGACACATAAATCAATAGGCCGGCCTATGGAGAATGAGTTGACTACAGTTTGATTATACTGGATTACCTGAATAGCTTCTCCTGCAAAAGTCAAGAGATAAAATGGTCAATTGATTGGGAAAATGGATTCACACTAACGTTACACTGATGGCTTTAATGATATAAGAGGAACACAATCCGGCTGTATTAAAATCGGTGTAATTTGAATTTGAATCCAGATTACACTGGGCATTAGTATGAAAAGAGTTCTGGGGTTTTCAGCATAATAGCACAATAATATTCATTATTCCAGCACAATAATATTCATTTTAAAACAGTACAGTAAAACACATTTTGGCAAAAATATACCGCCAATGTAGATGTGATAATATTAACAGTTTTTTCAAATTATTTATTGTTATATGAATAAATATATTGTGTTCAATTGTTACATTATTTAAAAGTTATTTTGGTACCACTTTATTTATTATATTGGTTTATATATTATATATATACAATAATGCACTGCTAATACTGTCTTCATATTAAAACAATATTGTTTAATGTTACTGTAATGTTTGGTCAGATACGGTATGAATTGCTGTTACGATAACAACCACATGCATTTTGGCATTTTTTTAAATTATACATAGTTAAAAATAAATGACAGGGACAATGATGACTATTTTTTAAAAGAACAGGATTTGAAAACAAAACAACACAGAGATCATGAATAATCACTGGCCATTGGTAGCATAATGCAGAACACACAGTTAATGTACGCGTACAATACACAAGCATATTTTACAGCAAACCAATAGCTAGCAACAATCTTAGTCTGGATGAATACCGATAACATTGTATATGAGACAAATGCAGAATAATACTTGAATGTGATTTTTGTGGATTTGTGATCATCCATTTGAAAATATTCTAGCTGTGACCACCATCCAGATAACTTCACTTTAGTCTACATAAAGAGAGCAAAACAACAGCATCCAATAACTGTTCACCAGCACGCGACCCACAAGTCAACAATCTTTGCAGCTACAAGCTCAAAACTCACCACACCCAACATTACCAAAAACACACGATCAGAATCACTGATGTTATGTAAATGTAAAATTTAAATGCACATAATAAATATCTTGTTTTTATAAGCAACCAAATTACTTAAAATTAGAGATAAAGTTCCTGTGCTGTTTTTTCCTGTTCAGTCAGGTGCAGAAATTAATTTGTTTTCTCAATTTAATTAAATATAAACCAAGAGAAGAGAAAAATCAATGGCAGGCAGATAAAACCTGTGCCCGGCTACACATAACTCAGCTCAGGGATGAGCTGGTGCTAAAAAGCGACAGTCGCAGAGCGCCGATTCTAAACAACCAGAGGCCGCACACAGAATTAAATACAAATCGTCATTTTTTCCAACGTGAGAGCAACAAAGAAAGGAAATTAATAAATAATTTGACATTATCTTGCAAAAGCCCTGCCTGAAACCAAAAAACTGATCCCTTAACAAGGTGAACAAGGTGGAATAATATCCAATTACACAACAAAAGATTAACTACTGCCATCATTCATATCTGAAAGTGTTACTTTGTGTCATCAATTAGCGTGTCATTTATAAACAGATCAGACACACATTTGCTTTAATAGCGGCATTACATGTCTGCATCAACAAACATCATGTCCAGTTATTCTCTTCTATTAGAAATGCTGAGTGTTTGTAAACACGGTACTTTACTGTACACTCACCCATTCGACAACACTCACCCATTTGAAGCCTAATGACACACAAACACACGTTTATCTCATTATTTAACCACACTAGCTACTGTCCGTGATGTCTCACACGGAATATCGCCCGCATCAATCAAATAAGCCTGGATAAATGAAAAGGAAGTACCTTTCTTGTGAGTACCATCCGATTTGGAGCCTTGTGGGTCTAATGAAAAAAAGATCAGGATTAATCACATGACACGCTCACAGCAAGACGTTTAGCTTGTTTTTTTCTCTGCGGAACCAACAACAGAAAAAAACATAAGCAGCAAGGCTCACGTGTTCTACTGTACACTTGCCAACACTGTGTGTGTTGAAGTGTGTGGCAGGGAATCTTGGATGCTAAGGGCATACTAAAGGGCAGGAGCGGGTAAGAAGGGATGCACTTATTCGTCCAAAACTTCAGAGCGGGCAGGACAAAAGGCAAAGCACTGAAATGAAAGAGAGGATGGGGGTTGCAATGCATATCTGGTCACGGGAGGCAGAGGTTAGCAAAATGCACTAATAGATGCAATACACTAGAGAGGGAAAATGCAAAGACTACATGTCAAACTGGCTTCACTTAAATTTTGCACAAAGTGTAAAATAGATTTTTGTCTATTTTTTTGTTGCTTCAACAGATAATACAAATTGATTCGTATATATATTACATATATATATATATATATATATTTATAGAAATTTGCCTGTGATTGGGCTGCAGGACTGTGCGATACAAAAGGAATCAGAACAGCTGTCCTTATATAGCTTTATTTGATTTATTATTATAATGAATGTATAGCATAATTTGGGCATTTCCCCTAAATGGTTAGGATAGAGAACTTATATTCTACATTTCAGAGTCTCTGTATAAGAACCATGCAAACGTTTTCTGTATCTCGTGGAGTTCTGTTATGATATCAATGATAAAGATTCTACTGTGAACTTGTGTCCATGAATGTGTACAGTAACGTGCCACACAGAATACAATTTCATCTGTTCTGATGGGACAGCACTGAAGCAGCACTGGAAACAGCACTGAAGGTGGTTGTCATTTGCATATTACTGTAAACAGAAATCACTCATCCAATAGATTGCAACTAATCTACATAAACATGAGAGCAAAAGGGGGATTTAAGAACCGCATGTTCTCTAATAATGCCAGTGTCGGCTAATCCAGGACTTCCCAACAGATTTATCCTTTGTGTAAAGGATCTGTGTTAACCCTTCAAATCTCGGCCTCCATGAGCCTCCATTGACTGTTCCATCTAGAGTTCTTAGAGAATGACAACTGGCTATGAATATTTTAGAGCAGTCCATCCCTGTCTATCAATCACCAGTCACCAGGCTACAAGAACTAAGAGCTAATTCTGAGAAAGGCTACAGAAAATACAAGACAATCATAATTAGCGAAAATTTAAAAAAACATAAAAATAAAAAACAGTTCTATGCATTCATGCATTTATATATGTTTTTTAATTAAGAAAATTTTTTTTATAAAATGTAACAACACATTAAAAACAGGTGCATCTAATTTGACTGGATCGGTTATTCATGTTTTAAACCAAAGATCACACGTTTTAGTTTTATTCTGGCACATCTAACGTTCCTCAACAGAAAAGTGATAAATTACACTGGAAATGAAACAGGCTGCACCCTCGAATTCCAATCCGTGTAATAGAAGTTTTAAAATTAAATTTCCATGGATGATAGTGTCTGCAGCCCTGTGAGAATGGAGACAATTTGCAGGCGATGAGCTAAAACATGTAAATCAGACGTAACCTTGCTCTGTCTCAGATCTCAGTGTTGTGATGTATTCTGCACGAGACCAAACGGTGATTCTCTGAGGCAGTTCGTTTTAAACCATGGTGAAAATACACTTCACACCACCTTTAAAAACCTCAGGAGAAACATCACATTTTTTTGATCTAACAAATTCACAGAGGCCTATAAAAGCAGAACACAGCAAAGTTTAGCAGGTACATTTCTCGTGTTCTTGTAGATTCTACGGGGACCCCGGCATTGTGTTCTAAGAGGGTTACTCTTTAAAAACAGCCGATAACTTATCTGAAAGCTTCAAACATCACATAATAAATACCCAAAAGACTCTCCGTCTCTCCTGCTCAGAATTTCAGTCATTCTTCATCATCTGAAGCGAGAGAGAAGCGTCGTTAGGTTTCGCCATTGCCGTTTGTATGTGAACGCTGCACCCCCGCTCATTAGAGAATCCCCATTAATCTTATTAAAGTGCCATTAAGCATGTACTGATAGCACAGAATTAACATCAAGCTCCACCAGCGAATAAAGCTTCGGTTCTGTCATTTCTGACATGAATGAGGAGGAGATGCAAAGAGGTAACAGACATACAGGACATCCAAAAAGAAAACAGTAAAAAAAAGCAATCAGTAAATATACCGCAGCAGACTGTATATTTACAAATGTACACTCGTCTCATTGAACCCATTCAGAAGCAAAGTGACATAGTAATCGGAAAGCGTTACACGGATCATGACTGTAATGCATCGTGGCAGCTAATTTGAAATGGAGCGAGACCGCTGGGCTATGGGTAAAGGGGGTAGGACTGCAGCATGGAGAGAGCAGCCCATGATTGTGCTATTTGGGAGGAATCTGTAGCACCTCGTGGCTGTCGGCCCTGTAGCTCTTCACTTTGACTGATGAGAAGGGACAAGGTTAACGCGGGTACCGGAGACACATCTGCACTCTGCGCTATTCATCACCAGCGGCCGCAGATTACAGCTCTAGCTAGCTGCCTGTCTGCAGACCAACAGTCCCTGCTCCTCTAGCTCACTCCCTGTCTCAGGTTCACCGATCCCCAATTTGTTTCTCGCGCCACTTTGGACTGTCAACAAGCGCTAAGAAACAGTCTATTCAGGGGAAAATGATTTCGATTACTGGGACTGAGCGATGAAGTGTGTAATTTTTGTGCCACGCGAAATTGCGATTTTGAGGTGTTTTGAAACCACCCCTCGTCTGTGATTGGCTGGATAAACAGGTAGTCACGCCCCCAACTGACATTAGTGGTTGAGCCAATGTGTATGTGTTTTAGGCTAGTTGGGATGCTCAGCTAAACAGAGCAATGTTTAAAAGCACCCCGCACAGCAAAAAAAAGAAATAGGCTTGCCCTTTACTTGTCTCTGTGGGATGAGAGAAAGTACTTTAACATTAAAACTAAAATAAATTACACACTTCAGCTGTACTGTGATGGAAAAAAGTGCCAACTCATATCATTGGCTGATTGAACGGGAAAGTGGAAGCTCTGAAGATATATCAATCTAACAGCATGGGGTGCCCCAAATATGCCAGAATTTGAGATTTTCATTGCAATTGGATCCCAGCTAAATCATTTGGAAGGATTTCCCACAGTGAGTCCCAGTCATGATCAGTGTAATTTCTTCTCATGCCGGCACATTCGTTGCTTTAGGCAAGTCTCATCATTTTCACTCCCTTTTTCCACTCTTGCTGTACGACCAAATTCGAGAGAGACGCAATGAGAATCGGAGGGGGTGAAGCTCCTCCTCAACACGAGCTGGAATGTCTTTTAACGTTAGATGCCGTGTGCGTAGGAGCGACCCTCCAAATGTCCTCTCTTGTTTTTTTGTTGAGGACTTCCTCAGAAATTTATTGAGAAACGCTGTCAGGATTCTCACACTATGTGAATTTTATTGATGTGTTCTGAGGTGAAAGCACAGAATACTGGCTGAGATTCCCGCTCGGCGTGAACTTACACAGTTGACCGGACAGCCGTGACAAAGCTTTGTATGTCTGGTCTGGTCATGTGACCACATGTGTCCTTAACAAACGTGAATGGATTACATAATGAGATCGCAAAAGAGGGCCAGTGTTTAATTCGGAAAACAATTCATTGGCATGGTAGCTTCATTACTCGTTTATTTTTTTGTATTAGTGTGTTAATATAAGAAATAATCAACTGGATTTCCGACCGAATATCTTTGACTTCAAGGTCAATTTAAGTGAGAAAACGATCAACCAACTCTGCAACATGATGCAATTCACAGTAAACAAGAGGGCTGCGAAACTCAGCAAACAGCAAAAATGTAAGACGTCAGAATTCATTCACCATATCACAGCGCTAACTGTCAACAAAAATGTAGAAATAAATCCTTTGCCACGAGCAAGGTTAAGATGTGAGGCCCCTCAAAATCAGACAGAGCCCGTTCCCATTTAAGCGTTCTGGCTGGTTTAACTGGACAAGGTCCTCGGATACACTGCCCCAATGTTCCTTTCATTGAGTGATGCTTTGATTTATATTTTTAAGAAAAAGTGAGACACGCTCTCTTTATTCCTAAAAGCATTCGTATACAATATATATCTTTCTGATATTTATTTCTCCAATTTGATTAGTAATTTTTTAATCTTATATAGCATATTGCGTGAGAATCTGAGATACATTAAAACAAATCTCACTCAATAGAGAACACTTTATAATAATGTTCATTAAATATCAAATCTGATATGATGCTTAACAGATCAGTAGTTTGTATTTGATCGTACATCACCTCATGATTTGTTAAGCACTGTATAATGTCTGTTTGATACATTATATATATACATGAATGTGAAACTGTTAGATACAGTTATTATAAAGTGTTGCCAGTCAATACACATGCAAGAACAAACATCAGACATTTTAGTTGCTCTTACAAACAATATGCATTCAGACATAGTTTTTAAATTAAATAAATACACTATACAGCGTATGCAATTTATACATAATGTCCAAGCAGTTTATATATATATCAGAATATATACACTTTATACTCACACCAAGCTATAAAAGAATCACTAGGCATTGTGTATACGCACACAGGGTTACCACAAACACTACCCAAAATAATCGATTTAAACGATTTTTTTTATTTAGTTATTGTAATCATTGTATGCATTAAAAAACATGTTGCCTCCAAAACCGTTTTCTTTTTATTAATGCCGTTTTACAGAACCATTTTTAAACTGATAAACCTGGTTTATATTTCCATAAACAGCCAAGAAACAGACTATAATTTGTAGTACTTGACATCGTGGAATATAAGGAAACCTCTGACATGTATCTTGCAGTGGCTGTTTCTGTCATTGCCAGCATACATCACACAAGTTCCCAAGTACCACCATAGACATACACTCAGGATAATGATAAAGATCGTGGACCTTAAACAGGAATGTAGCCAGCCTGGAAAAACTGGTTTCTTTATGTAACTAATGCACAAGTTATAGCTGGTAACTGAGAGCACATATTTTAAATGATTTTGGATGGTATACTGAGAAATAACAGTAGGATGCTATTGTGTGACTGTTAACTTTGGAGTGTATCATCATATTTTGGGTATAATTTTTGTAAAATATACTTAATCAGAATTTAAAATGAGAAATCGAATCTTGTTTTGTACAGAGACATTCTGTGTGTTGTTTCTGAATGGTGAAAACGATGTCAGATCATTATCATAATAAATCATTTGTGTTCATGGATTTTGATCAGCAAATAGTCAATAGTCAAAATGCTTTTATGCATATTTTGCTCCATGTTGCCATTTCTTTAAGGTGCATTTGAAGAATAATTTTAAATGCTGCTTGGCTACATTCCTGTGATATCCAATAGTGTATTGGTGGACACACCTACCTTTAAAATTAGGTCTGATTCTTGCATCATAACCAGACACTTTTCCCATAAGCTTGTCCAGGAATTCGGACGGGGGCATCGGAGTGGCAGCTTTCCGAGCTGCTGCCTGCTGGGATGCTGCCAAGCTGGGAAATGCAGGAAAGAAAGACAGGCACATTAAAGAACGATTCCCCGCAGAATAAAGCCGTCTTCCCAACAAAAGCATCAACGATGCAGCACAAGTACATTGTGAGATCTGTGTTTAATTAGTATATTTTCTGATGAAGGGTCTGTTTGTCTGTTACTGTTTGTTTTTTGTGTCTGCAAAAACCGTAATAAAAAGAATATTTAAATAAATAAATTATTATATTTTCGGGCCCGAGGCAAATTGATAAATCCCTAAGTTGAGTCGCTTTATTCGTTTCGAGTTGAATCGTTACATTATCTGCTGTAATTTTCAACACTGGTGGAAAGAAAATGCAAATAAAGAAAACAAAGAAACTGAAGTCTACGTTTTTAAATACATTCAACTTGACAGAGTGAAGCCCATTTAACTCAAGACCACGAAGAGAATCCCTGAAGAACTGAATGAATGTGGAAATTAATTTGGTGACTTCGTCATACATAAGTATCCGTGTCTTCATTAGCATTAGAAGCCATTAGAATTTAATTAGTGGTAATGTGGTGCATATCTTTTCCACTGCCAGCCCAGTGTAACCTGTCTGCTGAGTTCATATTAAATGGTAGGTCACTAACTGGCCCAAGTCACATGATCACTCATCCCACGGGCTTTTAGCCTATGACCACTCTGTGCTGTTTAGCCATGCTTTTAACTGCTTCCACAGGGCTCTACAGCCTGCCTGCATTTTCAGATCTCTCTTATGCATGATGAACTTCAGTACCTTCACGATTCTTCGGGCGCTTGCCTCTCCCACATACCTAAATTAATGGTAAACAGAAACGTTGGATATGTTTTTCCTGTTCCTGTAGCTCAATGGGTAGATCATTGTGTTTGCAGTGCAAAGGTTGTGGGTTCGATTCCCAGGGAACTGATCAAATGAATATGCTGAACGCTTTGTAAGTCGCTTGGGCTAAAAGCGTCTGCCAAATGCATACATGTAAATGTTTATCTTTTCAAATCTACAGCATACAGTGTGTCTGACAAAAATAGAAGATAATGGTCATAAAACAGGCTGTGGTATATTGATTTCACTGAGGTCCTTGAGACATGCTCCTTGCGCTCGCCAATTTCATGGTTCTTCCTTGGGGGGGAATTGCTTTCTTTTCTTAACCAGCTATTGAATCCCGTCTAATCCCATCTTTGGCAGCACATCTATTATTCTTTCTCTTCTATTGACTGCACATACAGTCCCACTTTCCTTTGGAACTGACCAACGGTGGGGCTTTCTCTGTTCCGCACATCATTATTCTTCATTCTCATTAACATTTTCCGGCGTCTGCTCGAGTGACTATTAAATTGGAGGAGTCTTTGGCATTTAAACGCGGAGATGTCACGGAGTGAAATTTTCTCAGGGAACGCTGATCCACGTTTCGTGAACACAATAAATCATCTTCCTCACGCTCAACGCTTGTGATTTCATCCCAAGGAAACCTGGGAAGGTTTAAGCTCAAAATGTCAAAAATGCCACGTGCTGAATTAAGCTTGTTAGGGTGAACTTTTATCAGTTTTCAAATGCTCATAGGAGACGTTTGGAACAAAGATCCAACACATGAACGCTGCAGACACAGGTTGAAAAAAAAAGAATAATTATAATAAATCATTTCATAAATTTACATTTATGCATTTGGCAGACGCTTTTATCCAAAGCGACTTGCGGTATATTCTAGTTATACATTTTGTCAGTACATGTGCTCCCCTGGGGATCGAATCCACAACCTTTGCGCTGCTAACACAACGCTCTACCAACTGATCTACAGGAACACTTTTATGGCTGCATTTCATAAATGTAATGCAGATTGTTTTCACATTGACTGTGTTTCAATGGGAACATAAAATCAAATGAAATCCATTGTGTTGAAGATACAATTTTTCAATGTAAACATAATGAGATTAGTCACGGCACGCCAGATTACAGAGTCTGATCCAAAAGCATTCTGCGTCACTAAAGTGTCCTTTTATGAATCCGTGCGGCTGAAAAAATCGTTTGTGACAGTGTGAAATCTGAGGATACAGTCTTATTAGTTTTGGTTCCCTGCATACTCGTCACACGTAAGCGCAGGAAAAAGTACGCTGGATATGTGGCGTGGGTTCTACCTTTGAACTGTGTCTCTAGTAATTAATGGCTTCACTGATCAAAGCAGCACTGCTGGACAAATGAACCTCAATCAATACTGGCCATGACGATGGAGAGAGCTTGAACCTTCTGCTGATGTTGCAGGAACCAAACTAGAGCACGCTGCCAGAAAATATATGCAAACTACCCAGAGAGCCCTGCATACTTTAATGTGGGGATCCAATCATTAGCCCTAAGTGTAGCTCATTATGTTCTTAGGACCACTGATGAACAAAATCCTTATTGATCCTGCGTTTTGTAACACCCCAGAAATCAAAGAGCCTCTCTGACACCAACACACCATTCCAACAAGCCGTTCTAGCCAAATTTCCAGTGCGGCTGAACCGAGGGACAGAAGCCCAGCAGGATACTTGATCTATATACAGATTTGGGCATGTATAGATGCCATCATAACTGTTGTGGACTATATAGAAGACAGACATATAATTCCCCTCAATTCACATTTATTGTTCGGTTTTTACATCGGTTTTTAAGCAGCTTTACAGAATATGCCTGCGTCTATGTTGGTCTATTTATCCAGTAATCTTACACCACAGGAAAGGTGGAGAATCCTTCAGTAAAATGAGCACTGAGCGTTGCATTTACGCTAGCGATGGCCGTTGCTTTTTGTGCTGTGATCTTTGCTGATTCGTAATGTATTTTAATGTATCAGCAGTTGGCAATGAACTGGTCTAATAACGATGGTTGGAAAAACACAGAACTGTGTTTGGGCAGGCAGCTTTTTATTGCTGTGTTCCCCCTCATGTACTTCTGCTTTTAATGAGAAAATTAGATTTGAAAAGCACAAAATTGAGACTACCCACTCATGCTTCAGTGCTGCCACTACCTGTGTATACAATTACCAAAGAGGGTCTCCTATGAACAAAGCACAAAACTAAACTCAGCTATTAGCAGATATCAACCCTTGGGATAACGTGCAATTTCACAGTTCTCATAGAGGAGCTTCTCAGAGCCAATTTAGAATAACAATCACATGCAGTAATGCAACACAGCAATGCAACAACATTATTAGTGGCAATGCACTGAAAGAGCTAGATCTTCAGGCGAACAGAAATGACACTGTAAAATGAAACAGGAAATAAACTGACATAATAATAAGATGATGCTAATATTTATATTTATAAAACATGTAAATGTTGTGTCCAGTTATCAGCCAATTTTAATCCTCTCAAAATGGCCAACAGTTCAGTCTATCATTAAACAGCACTATAAAAATTGTAATATGGGGGTTTGATTTGTTTGTTTTTTCTGATTTAGCTTGCACAAAACACAACCAAAATCATTTTTAAATGTTAACTTATGAAACAACATAAAAGTATTACTGTTATATATTATCATTATTGATCATTTTTAGGAATTTTAATGCTGACACCTTTTTCCAATACAAGACCAAGAAACAATCCTGCAACTCACAAAGACTACACGACATCATGGGCCTCAGATTTAGAATTTAATTTTTTTTTACTTTATTACATTTTTCTAAATTGCAATAAAGTTTGTGAAGCATGGCTATGGCACAGCTTCCTATTTGGCAGTCATTAACTGAACTGGCCATTCACATCATTACCTGCTCATTTCTCTGTGCGGTGACATAACATCATGGCTGTTTTACGCGCGGGCGGTATTATAACAGCTCCGCATCAGTTACTCGAGCGACGCGTACACGGCAGCGTCTCACGTGACGCAATTCATAACGCGAATGACGTCTGTGTAGGATTTGTATTCGCCGGTGACATCGGCGTTGACAGAGTGATCAATGTTTAGTAATAAGTCTGCATGTGAAATGAGGTTGCCGTGTAGGCTGGGACTGAAAAAGAGATATCAATTAACAGGCGCTTCAAAGTTCACCAGTAAGAGCTGAGACTGCAATATACTGATTGTAGTTCATTAACTAAACACTGTCCACAGAATGCAAAATAATGACCGCACACCGCTGGCTTGATACGACCGATCCCTCCTCGGTACACTTACTGTAACAGAGAACTACGAAATTTACAATAAGGAGTTAAATAAGCAATCATGATAATCCGTAAATCGGTGTGGGCTGTTTTTGCTTGAAACAGATTGTATAATATCACATCGAATATTACGTTTGGTGCGTCTTTCTTTGAAAGATCAAGCTGGAATAAGTGAACATAAATAAACGTGTATGGAAAAAGGAGGGAAAATTATATGATAGCCTATGATTTCAAATGACGGCACTAAATTCAACACCTTCGAGACCGAGAAATTAAAAAAATGAACTGAGCATTGCTACTTGAATGAGTAAATGAATGAATGAATGAATGAATACCAGAAAACAAAACACATGACAGCAAGCACTGACAATCCTTTTACATTCTGTCAAAGAAGAGACCGTGTTTTAACCCTTGAATAATGTTGACCGTGCTTTTGCTCCTTATTGTCTCACAATTTGAATGATGTTTTTAATTAAAATACCTTTTATCACCAACCGTATCAATTTTTGGAGTGAGTTACCGTCTGTGCCTGTTGATAACGTGATATTCATCAACTGACCACTAGTGTCCGCTGTTTGCCCGGTTTAACAGAAATCCCTTGCAGTTAATCACTTGGATGGCTGAACGTCACGGAATGTGACTTAGTTTATTATCTTTTTTTAAAAACAGCAGACACAAATTTAAGCGAGGCTGTCGTTTTAGAAAATGACAAAAATCGCCCTAAAACGATTCAGCCTATTTTCTTAAATGCAACATTCTCGGCAGAAGTAAAACAATCGCCTTTATTACCAAGACAAAACAAGCCAAAATATTGGTACAAGTAAAAACAACGCTACATGATGAAAACAGCCGTGATACGTACCTGAAAAATACAATAGTTTCCCACAAATAAATTCCGAGCGCGAACATCGTGTCGGGTCTTGGATGAGTGGATGTAGTTCGCTGCAGCTCAGTGCACTCCACAATTCCTTCTTCTCTCACTTATGAGGTGAAAAATTCGCCCTTTGCTTGTTTCGGATTCCCCAAAAGGCCAGAGAAATCTCAGGATCATACAGAACCGCTGGTCATTTTCCCCGACTGAGGCTTTGGAGGTGAAGCGGAGCTCCGGTTTCAGGACCGTGGACAGAGACTCGAGCGGGTTGCGGAATTTCAGGTGCTGTAAATGAACGGGGACGAAATCAATTTCAGAGGCTCAATCCGTGCCATCCATAGAAGCATCACATGTGTAGTCGCCGAGACTATTCGAACACCATCCCAAATGTGCGAGAGTAATTTTAAACAAACGAAACTACTCGATCTCCTCACAGCCACCAAAGTCATAGAAAATATGTACATACGCGTTTTCTCTTTTCCTCCGCGGATCTTCTGACACGCATCACAGTGGAAATAAATGTGTCGCGTTTAAGCCACACGTTAGTTTTAGCTGCCGCCGACTGATGCGCTTCTGCAGGTAGTCTTGTTTAGTACGTACTCGTTTCCCAGGGGTGAATTCTTACTGCTGCATGAAGCATCTTCCATTGTCTGGTCCAGTTACGAGACGCTGCTCATGCTGGGTTTGGGTTTTTCTACAATCCTGTGGATAAATGGTGAAACGTTTATATTTTAGCGCACGGACACTGTTCCATTGCTCATAAACGCCGCCAGCCTCACGGTATTTCTTGCTGCAGTCATTTACTAAACTCAAAAAGCACCTCACACACTCTCAACACACGCCCACACGCCGCTGTCATTGGTCTGAGTGGCACTCCAGACAAATGCCTCCTCCTCGGATTGGAGACGGGCACTGCCATATGTTGGGGTTCGAGGGCTGCACTGAATGAGCGTTTAGAATCGCAGTAGCGTTGGGTAAATATTTACTTCCATATACGACACAGTTTTGAGGAAAGACGCTGTTAAAAGTGCTTCTGTAGCGCAATTGCTAGAGTATTGCGTGAGCGGCGCAAAGGTTGTGGGTTCTAGTCCCAGGCAACACGCATAATGATCAAATGTATATCTTAAATGCACTACAAGGCGCTGTGGATAAACGCGTCTGTCAAATGCATAAAAACGTACACGTTAAACTAAATTGCGCTGGATCGGATGTTGACCTGAAGTGCCTGTTGAAACCATTTGGGGTCAAGGGTCCACCTTAAGGTAATTGTTTTTTTTCTGGTCATAGAATGTGTACTCAATAATTTGTATTGATTATTGAAAAGAGCGATGACAAAAGGTTGTTCTGATTAAAGTCACATAGGGTAAAAGGACTAATCAGGCAAAATGTATCACCATATGGATCTACTTATGAGATAGGAAGGATTTGCTTCTTCAAAACACAATGTTAGTACTGTCATATTTCACAAATGAATCACCGTTGTGATTCCAGCAGTCAGCGTGACTTCTCTACACATCCTTCACAACAAATCTGTTCTCCACCCTTCAGGAAAAACATTTGTTGCAGTTCTGGCGTTCTGTATATTTATTCTCTGCCAGTCCAGCCGTCTCTGATAGCATTTCTGGCCAAAACTGTAAATGAAAAATAGTTGAGTCACCTTAGAAAAAGTGTTTCAAGCGGTAACAAGTAACCGAGTAAAAATATTACTTAACATGACTGAAACAATCGGACTACAGATGGGTTACTAATATTAGATTACCAGCAAAAATGCATTTGATCCCAATATTTTAGATTCTGAAGTTAACGGTTGTGCTTAAAGTATAATTTAGACGCCTGCTTGTTGTGTGCCTGTTGTGTTACGTGTTAGATAAAGTGGCAAAACAAAAATTGTTCCTGAGCTCAATGGGTAGAGCATTGCATTAGTGGTGCAAAGGTTGTGGGTTCGATTCCCAGGGAACATGCACACTGATTAAATGTATGCCTTCAATGCACAGTAAAGTGCTTTGGATAAAAGCATCTGCCAAATGCATAAATATAAATACATTGTACCTAAAAAGATTGTGACTGTGATTTATTTTTGGTTTTGATGAATGTTCTTTAAACTATAATTTAATTTCTGTTTAAGCAGCTTATATTCAATTTTTGGAACAGACCTCAGGAGTGAAGTAACAAAGTTCACCTTAGTTTCATCGGGTCTGTTCAACTAAATTCCACTTGACTGCACTTGTTCTAACCAACATGATGCTGCCGATGCAGCGCTGCAGGCGGAGAGCTGCACATGACGCATCATAAACCCGGATGATAATAACAAGTGTGACGCTTCCATGCGCCGTCTGAATTATACATTGAAACACGCTTCGAGATGCACTTACAAGGTAAAGAGTAAGAAGACTAAACACTGAAAAATGACAACAACCACGTCTGAAATAAACAATTAGGTCACATGATCATGTTTTAATTTCCTCTCTACCAATGAAATTCCAAAGACTGGAGTAGACTATTGCTAGTTTAAAAACGTTTAAACTGTATGATTTTATCAGTATATAATCAGCTCTAAATGCTAAAATCTCATATTTAACTCAAACTGCAGATTAATTTGTGAATACAGATGCAGTATTCGAGTGTTAGTAAGAAAGTACTTCACAGGTCCGTTTTACAGTTCATAACGCTCTTATTAGTTTGTGTGACTCATAGATGTGGTTTATATCTCCGTCAAACACCTTGACAGCTCTAATAAATCATGACGAATAAAGAGTCTATTCACAGTATTTCAGAAATTCTGTTAAATTTGTGTTACCCGTGACAACACAAACAGAACAGAAAAGTGATTAAAGACATCATGAGCCGAGACTCGCCCCGTTCTGTTCTCTCTGTCAGTGCTGAAAGTGGCCATTATGACGGAACTAAATAACTGGATCTGACTGTTTTGAATAAAGGGACTGTTAAAACCCAAGAACAGGAGGGTACATTTAAAAGTTATGTACCGTGTGAATTTGCTGAGTCCATCAAAAACGACTCGAGCATTAAATGCTAAACAAGCTGACACAATGATAGGATTAATCCAATTAAACATAACTATAAAAAGTTTATTTCGATCCACACGTCAGTGCTGTTGACATCAACAAACGTGTGAGTGCTCAGGAGAGCCAGACACTTTTGAATGTCAGCCACGCTGGCGCAAACATTTAATGAGACAGTTCTGTCTAGCTGATCACTATCAAGTAAGTTTTATAAAGCTGCGCTGCTATTGGTTGATTAATAGGGACGCCGTTCCACAGCCTGACCTGAAAGACCCAAGCCCGCTGCTCTCTAAATAAAACGTGTGCCGCCGTATCGCTGTGACTCAATCAGAATGACTTGTTGATGCTTAGCCCACACGGTCTAATTTAGTTTTCCAAGCCGACCATCAGTCATAGAGAAATTCCAGGCGTAATCAAAAATGTGTTTTTTGCTGGGGGAAAGGGCAGCGTTTCAGAAAGAGATGAAAATGCTTTTGTGTGCTTCATCATAAACGAGGAGGGTTTTTTACGGGGAAACACAAAGGCAGCACCGGCTCATAAGTTCAATGTACCGTGGTAACATTATCTCTCTCCTGATGTAACAGCTTACCAGTAATCATCTCTGTACATGTGGTTTAGCAGCCATAGAAATGCACAGGAAAACAAAGGCTTGCATTTACAGCCAATGTCTGAAATTAAACTAGTAAATAATGTGAGATAAGGGGGCGTGGCTTGATTCACTGAACGATGAGGGTCGGCTGTTCTTTACAGATCAGGCATGAGATTGACGGAAATGGATAGGAACCATTTGGGAATTTTGCTCAGTTTTGACTGGGGTTTTTTAATTCCCTCTTATGCATCCTGGTCGTGTTAAATCATAGGCCCATGAGGTGGGGTTTTTTTTCAACTGGGAAATGCACTCGCTCTCTGTATATAACAGGATGGCATGAAACTTTGATCACTCATGCTGAATGGACGCACCTGTGCCTGGAAACCAACGTCCGTGAGGTAGGAAGCGCTGGAGAACCAATGATAGCAGGTCACACGTGCCAATTCCGAGCTCTATCATTGCTCACCAATTCTGCTGCCCGGGCTGCTGCGTTGCTGCTGATTTCCCTTTGGAAAGCGTTCGTGCAGCACGCCGCAATCAGAGGCCAAGACAATTTGCTTGTTGTAAACACTCCCTCCCTTCAGTTTTAGGCGAATGATGCGTCTAGCATTTGTTACGAGGATGATAAATTCACCTGTCTTTGGAGTGAAGGATCCCGTCCTCTGGTTCCCACCCCGACTCAAAATGATCAGAGCGAGTGCGTGGCGCTGATGTCGTGTGACAAATCGGCATGGGGCGATGCGAGATTATTTGTCTGTTCTGACACATTCGTTTACGTGTTCACCGAGTGGCTTTTGAATGATTGAGCAAACTTGCCAGAGTACATTATGGCACGCTTGTAATCCGAGGCTGCAGTGCTATGATCTCCTCAGAAATATCCCATGCATAAAGAGACAGGAGAGCTGTCAGCTGCCTGCCTCATTAATCTTAACAGGCGTTATTTCAAAGCAACCACCTGCACTGTTGTTGCATGCTTAGAATCATATAGAATCACCTGAGCGCAGCTAACCGTAACCTTGACTGATGGCACAACCGCCTCTGGCAATCACATTAAAAGCCACATTTGTTCATATCTGCACAGGGAACTGAATTCTGCGATCTCTTAAATTTAGCCGGACTGATAAATCGCAGGGCTGGTCCTTCGCTGCACTGACTGCCCTTGAAATCTGCACTGTCCTCTATTTAATAAGAACATGTTGTCTGTGTTGACGTGGCAACATCCACCTTTAGGGGATCACAAGGAATGTGAGAATTCTGTAAACCATCTACATGGCAATAGCGTCCCGAGGCTCTGCCCCCTACATTTTACGTTTAGATTTGTATACATCATTTTATAGAAAGCGACTTGCAGTACATTCAAGTTATACATGTTTTGTTAGTGCATGTGCTCCTTGGCAATCGAACCCACAACTTTTGTGCTGCTAACATAAAGCTATACCAACAAAGCTACAGGATGCCATAACAAGCCAATTAAATTCTGATTTGACTAGCCTAATTTGCTTATGCTAAGTCACTTGCTTCCATATGATGCAAAGCAAAGACTATTTGTCACCAAATCGCTTCCCTGTCATTAACTGCGCAGCAACATTAGAAAAAGTTATTTCAAGTTATAGCGGCAGCATTTCGGTCAAATTACAAACGGTTGTTCAGCATGACATTACTTGTGGGCGGGGCCTCATCTCTGGGTTACTCCCCCGAGGGGGCGGTGCCACTGGCTATTGTTGTACTGATGAAGTACTGATAATATCTGTGCCTCCACTGCCCAATATACGCATGTCAATTAATTCTATTCTAGAGAAGAGAAATGAAAGTGTCTCTCTCCTTAATTGCACTCTGAAGATGTTAGGTTGAGCCTGCTGAGTTATTGAGCTCTCCTCTGCTCTGTAGAATCAGTCAAGGTGGGGAGATGACAGAGAGAGAGAGGGAGAGAGAGAGAGAGAGAGAGAATCGGACAGAAAACACCTTGTAAGATAACTATATCACATGGTAGTACTTGTAAATACAATGAAAGTTTTATGGTTCTCTCCAGCACAGAAGGAGTTTATTACTGGTGGGCCAGCGTAACATCACCTCGCCCTTTACTAGATGTTGACCTCTAATTTGAACTACAGCGAAGGAAACGCAGATGAATAATGCATAAGTCTGGTCTGCTTGTACTATAGGTCTGAGACGAATGCAATTACATGTCCCTCAGGTATTAAACTGAAGATGTGGGGAGGATTCATGAGTAAGAAGTGAAGTTTCCTGAGTAAAAGAGGCAATAATCGTTAAGATCAAATAATTGTCTTAAATTATCCATTTGAATTCGCCATGTTTAAGGGCTACAAAAGATGTTCATTTAATGACAAATATGTACTGTATTGTAATATGTAAGGTACAAAATATAAATATTGTGTTAGATTGGTTTGGTATGTCTAGAGACCCTCATGAAACTGTTTGTTTTGTCTGCAAATGAACCCGTCTTCAATGTGGTCCAGATCATGCAATCTTGTGCTTCAAAGATAAGGGCACGTCACACAACCTGTCCATATTGGAATTCACTGGACTAGTCTAGCTTCCACCGAGTGACAGATGAATTTACACCAGTATACCACAGTTTTATAGTATTGATGTTTTTTACAAGTTGATATTCTTATTTCCTTTGCTTTCCTAACTATACACATTTATGACTTAATTCTGGTCACGTCTCATCGGTTAGGAACCACAGCACTAGCACATACAGTAGACGACGTCAAGACGAGCAGTTATTACATTTACACTTATGAATTAAGCAGAAATTTTATCCAAACTGACATACAGGGCATTCAATTCCACATTAGTATGCGTGTTCCCTGGAATCGAACTCACAACCTTTGTGCTGCTAACGCAATGCTCCACCAATTGGCTACAGGAACAGTCGTGAACAAAATAACTCCAGTCTGGTTTCATGGTTTCTTTCTATGCTGAGATTTGAGGATTCAGGACACAGAGCACATGAGCGTGTGATGTCTCTCGATCAATGAAGCCGAGCGTCTGCTGAGCTCCAGCATTGTGCTTCTTCTGCATTAACATCATTGATCAGCAGACGCCACTGTGCTGACCAATGCCAAACAGACTGTGGAAACCAGCCTCCCTCGATGCCTTACAGAAAGACACGTTATAATCCAGCTGTCAGTTCAAAGACTCCGCCTGGAACGGAGTCATTCATGTTATGAATACAACTTTAAGACACAGCTACCGTTTCTGAGGCTTAAAGCAGCATCACACAAGCGTTCAGATTCCCCGGCAGGAGTGAACAGGAATCCTGTCATTATATTTCCACTGAGGTAATAATTGGCAAGGTCAGCAGCAGTCGACATCTGCTTGCCCTGCTAAATGCTATCAAATAGATCTGAGCCGCCCCAGTGAGGAGAATCTGCCGGCCAGGGGAACATGGGACCCAGCTAACGATTTTAGGTTGTAAAGATGTTTCCCTAACGCTTCCATTAAGTTGTGAAAACGTTAAAAATGTTATTTATAATGTAGTTCTGGGAACGTTCAAAACGTCGAGTTCTTTAGATGTATAAACATTATCGCTTGGTTATAAGTATGTTTTTCAAACATTTTGTTAATTTTGTAACATTTTAAAAACATTCCGCTAACAACTTAAGAATGACGTTTTTGATATATATGATATACAATGTTAAAAACTGTTCTGCTAACATTACTACAAGTAGATTTTTTTTTGAGGGAACGTTGATCCAACGTTCTCAGAACGTTCCCTGTTAGGCAGGGAGCTGATACAACTCCACTGAATCACTGCCTGTCTCATCCACACCTTCCTGTGGAGAAGGAATTTGCTTATTAGAACGTCTCACCGTGTTTTGAAACTCGCCCGGTGTGAGCTCAGCACGCCACCATTGCGTCTGACATCGCAGGTGTCTCTTGCGAGAATGGATTGTGCATTTCTGTGGATACTGATTGCATTGCGATCGCAGGCCGCCGTGTACCTAACAAGCGCTGCTTACGAGAGCGTGCAGATTGCATGTTGTGCGTGAACGCTGATTATGCAATTAGTCTAAACAGAATGGAGCCAAACATGGAATTAAAACTGCTCTCCGTAATGAAGCAAAAACCAATATATGAATAAAACCACACAGACTTCTGTAGCGTTTTATAGCTGCTCTTCATAGCATTGTTCCATGTAGGCCATAGCCCAGCTGTATTCCCGCAGGGCATTCCGAACAGTTGCAGCAAGCAGGAAGTGGGAATGAGCAAAAGCCACGTGCTGCAGAATGAAGACGGAATTCTCATACAGCACTAGATGACTCACACGGAAGGACACATGTAGAGTGCACTGTGCAAATACAGTCGAACGGAGAGCCAGTTATGAATTGTACATACAGTATGAGAAAGTAATTAGCAATGAGTCGATTCGTATAAGTGCTGGGTGCAAAATCTCAGGGATGGCTGGAGGATACAGCTGGGCTGTTAAATATACTAGATACTGTATGAGGAAAGAAAAATTATTAACATTTTTATTATGCAACATAAGTAGGACAGACCAGGTACTGTAACAGATTTTGGAACTATGTGTCTCAAACTTTAATATAATATTCCTAAATTTATCTAACAACAGTCTTCAAACAGTGTCTTACATTACTTATTGTGCAATAAATTAGTGCCAGGTACAACGAGTGCTGTTGTTATGACCTGCTGTACTTTAATGCTGGGGTGGGTTGTAACAGGAGCTACTGTAACACTATACAAAATACAGACATTTAAAAATGGGTGCATGAATTTATTGTGGTCCTCATACCCCAACTTGCTCATGTCAAATTACTTTTGGGATGCGATCATCAAACTAATGAACTTAAAGCTGCAGTCTGTAACCTTCGCCTCTCTATCGCCATCTCTGTTTGAAACATAAAACTGCAGGTTACTTTACATACATTTCATTACATGTTGAAGTCAACTAAAGCCAAACTGACATTTCCTGGGAAATTGGACCGACAGCTCAAATTATAAATCATTACTATAAACTTACCATTGGGATAAGATAAGGAGATGAACACAGACCTCTCATGTACTTGCTCAATAACTGATTTTTCTTCATGTGGAACCCCAAAAAAGTTACAGATAGCAGCTTTAAGTAGCACACTGGAACAAAGCTGTCGACACACCCAAACAGTAAACATTACTAACAAGTTCCCTTGTTGAGATTATAATGCAGTTTGCGTTTGATCAGTTTTCAGTGGCCGCTGTTCCATCACAACATGAAACGGTTCACAGCTGCGCGCTGCTTCAGATTCACGGCACCGTCACTCCTGGTTGCATCAGTGCATTTCATAGGACGCAGGCCGGCTGCTAATTACACTGAGTGCTTTGTTGTGTGTTCTGCAGTTCTGCAGCGCGGATGCTTTCTCCCTGGTCCTGACGTTCACATCAATAGCAGATGGAGAATGATGGATCTTCTGCGTCTGCAACATAAGCTGCTTCTTGATTAAAAATTCTGCATGTGATCAAGAGATGCATGAGGAAGGTCAGATGGAGGAAGTTTAACCCCCTGGGAGCCATGCCTTGATATTGATCTCAGCTAACAGGGAACATTGAAACAGAACGTTGGCTAACGTTCTCCAAAAGTTCTCTCAAAGTTCTCTCAAAGTTCTCAAAAAATACTTGCAGTAACATTAGCAGAACTTTTTTTATGTTTTATATATATATATATATATATTACATATATACTATATTCATTACAGAATTAAGAAATGTTTTTTTAGTGTTTTACTGAATGGAAATGTTAGGAAATGTTCTTATAACCTAAAATTGTTAGCTTTCGTTTTTTTCTTCGGGAATAATTTTGGGAAGATGTTGGTTAAAAAAACGTGTGTTTTCTGAAGTGCTAAGCATTTCATCTTGTGGAGAGCCGTTGGAAAAACAGTGTAAAATTGCAATGCAGACCGTTTGGTTTTCAGTATTTGCTTTGACTTTCAATGTGCTTCGACTTTACTGGCTTTCTCTTTTATAAAAGCTTTTCCAGTATGTTTATGTCTTCAGTATGTTTATCTCAGATCAGTACTGTGACACACTCCACAGTTACACTAATTACACTGACAGCTTCATTTCCAACGTTTTAGGTTGAAAATTATGTAAAGTAATTATAACACATTTTACATTTATGCATTTGGCAGACGCTTTTATCCAAAGCGACTTCAAGTTATACATTTTGTCAGTGCATGTGCTCCCTGGGAATCGAACCCACAACCTTTGTGTTGCTAGCACAATGCTCTACCTACTGAGCTATACATATATATATGTATAGCTCAGAGACACTGTTTCTATTCTATTCTGTGTTTTAGGTTTTTTTAGAATCATTTTTTTCTGCTGTACGTCAGAGCTAAAATACTCAAAGGCAATAGTAAAACAATGTCCTTATTAGTTTAGTAATAAATTACTTTTGAGGCATTTCCCATAACTAACTTAGTGGCATCTAAAAGCTTTACTCTGATATAATCTGGTCACACAATGTTTAAAGGTATTCAGAATGAACTGCATGAATAAACTGCATCTACTGATAGTGTAGGAATTATGTAAACATACGCTTGACAGACGGTATCATCTAAGGTGACTTTCAGTCCAGCGTATTCAAGGTCAAGAGAGTTTCAGTAACTTCACTGCTAGAGAGCATAAGACTAACAATGCCACAGTCATGGGCAGATTACTATGATTTTGCACACTTTACACCAGAGGTCTCCAATTAATGTTCATGGAGGTCCACAGACCTGCGGAGATTAGCTCCACCCATCTCCAGTAAATATTCCTCGCCATCACAAAGACCTCGATAAGCTGGAGAATTGTGTTTTATGGGGACTATACGGCACCACTCCAGCCACTTAAAGCGTGACTGCATCATGCACCAGAATATATGCCTATAACACTCTTTTCTATCGCGTAATGATCATTTGATTGATTACTGCTGATGTAATCAATAAAAATTTATATATCAAATCATAAATAAAAAGTATGACTATATAGAAGCACAATAAATAAAACTCTGTTTTTACAGATTGCTTTCTGCGACTCGTACCAGTGAAACATAAATTGCTCCTGCGCTCACTTTTATATACGGTGTGCATTTCTATAATAACCTTTATTTGCATATAAAGGAAACATGCTGAAAAAACTGTATTCTGTGGATTGCGTGTGGTGTGTGAGGAAGCAGCAGGAATTTCAAACGAAACGCTGTTCACTAAAGTGGTTCGACAGTTTAGTGAATTCCCTCCTTGTATTCGTTATGAAGTTACATTTCTGTCTGTCTGATTATATCATGAACTCATGAAAGCGTTCTGATCTGTCTTACTGCGCAGAGAGGAAAGCAATTCAATGAAACACGAGTGCTTCCAGGAAGAAAAATCTGGGGTTGGTTTTCCAGCTAACAGGGAACGTTTACAGAACATTGCTTAATGTTCTCTTAATGTTCTCAAAAATGTTCTTGCGGTAACGTTTTTAGAACTTTTTTAAACATTATATATCTCATCTATATGTATAGTGATATATACATATAAATTTTTTTATTCTTAAGTTGTTAGTGGAATGTTTTAAAAACATTACAGAATTAAATGTTTGAATAATGCTCGTATAACCAAGCACTTACATTATTACAATGTCTAAAAAACTAGACATTTTAAAAGTTGCGAGAACTTTCGAAATAGCATTTGTTATGTTTCTGTTACTTTAAGGAAACATTAGGGAAATGTTCTTACAACCTGAAACTGTTGGCTGGCTTCCTCTTCTTCAGTAGAGAGGTGTGCATTTTATGACTTCATTGGTTCGGGGACGGGCTTCAGTTGCAGGCCATATCCTGTCACACATTGTGATGAATTGTGGTGTACGGCAGGCCAAGATTAATGCAATCCACAGAACAGCTTTCCTGGCGACCCTGTTATCAATACCAAGGACTCGCTCCAAATTATTCAACATCTTCGTGCACATTAGTTTTGTGGCCAAGGCTGTTGGCGTGAGAGACTGCGAAGGCCCAGAGCTAACTACAGAGATGTTGTAAATAAAGGTCTGAGGACGTATTGGAGAGTGAGATATCTCCCCCCCCCACACACACACTCCCCAAGAGCCAAATGCTGCATTACTGCATTCAATCTATGTAGGTCTGTGCTGCAGCTAAATTTACATTCTGTGTGCTGTGACTGTCATAGACCGCTGCCTCCATTCAGTTTTATTGCCGTCAGATTCTCTGCTGAACACGCTGCAGCGTGAATTCGGTAACTTTTCTCACTTTGTGTCATTCTGTCAGCGTGTTCCTCTTTCCACAAATGCACATACTAGAAACACTGCCTGAGTCACCGCATTCAGCTCACACATTCACTCACCAATTCACTAACAAACAGTGCTAAGACTAATAGCACATGCTAACAACATCGTAACAGCGTTTCTGCATTGTGGTAAAATATTCATTTATTACGTTAAAAAAATGACTGAGGAATATTAATTTATTACGTTAAAAAATAACTTAATATAATATTACATCTGTACATACAGAAAACATCCCATTAATGCTTTTGTTTTTATTATATTGTACATTGGTGATATATTGGCACCAAACTACACATGGCGTTAAATATACAGAAAATGTCGTATCAATATTTTCGGTTTATTTAAAGGTAGGTCCAGCATACCAGCATAGCAAAACATTTTCTGGAACAAAATCACCCACCCTGCCTTTAAAGAAAACCTAACAGGTAGATATTCTCCTAAAAATTTAACTTTACAAAATGTTAGATAATAATTTGGAATTCTTGATTAAAATATTTCTAAAAGAACTTCCTAAAGTCACAGTTCTGTACTGTGGTTCTGATCGTTTTAAAATACTTAAACTTCACATCGTTGATTTTTTTAAGAATATTTTTGAAATCACCAATCAAAATAAAAGGTTGTAAAAACAAATTTTGCTGCTGGTCAGATGGTAAACAGAATTCTCTAAACCTGTGCAGTAAACAGCATGTTGTAATGTTAACGGGACTCTTATTTTGATGTTTAGTTTCTGTCGCAGTCTGATGATGTCATTGTCCTTTTATGTCACTTCCGGTTTTGATTGATTCGTTGCACCTGTGTTTAGTTGATTACTGTGTATTGAAGTTGCTGGTTTTCTTGTGTCGTTTGTGGGTGGTATTCTAGTTCTTTTGAGTCATTCGGTGTTCTTGTTCATAGTTTCATCGTGATTACCTGGTCTTGGATATACGCTCTTGTTTCTTGGATTAACGTTTTTGGATACCGGTCTTCAGCCCCGGTATGCATTGTATGTTTTCTGCTTTGCTACTGCTGTCTGCACATGTCGTCGCTCACTCTTTTGTATGGTTCGTGTTTGTGTTGGTTTTGTTGTCTTTTATTAAACATCCTTTGATTATTAGTTCCGTATTCTACCTTTACTTTTTAAACACAAACACAACCGTTCCGCCCCTCACCGTAACATGTCTATTTGTGAATTACCTCATAAATGATAAAAACACATATTTAACTTTCAGTGTGGGTGAAGTAAATGGACAGTTTACGGTTGTGTGTTTTTCTGCCTGTAGGTTTGTAATAATAGAACAGGCTGATAGAGGTCTGTCTAAAGGGAGAAAAATCAAAATTGCTTTCACTTTTTTTATTTGGAAACAAAAAACAACCCCCCAGAAAAGTCAAGCTTGGTAAGAGATACTCTTCTGTGTTTTTACAGCTTTGAAACTTACAGTTACCAGGGAACACACTTTTGGAATACTGATCAAGAGAGCCAGGTACCTCTCAGAAACCCGACACACACCGCGGTTTCCCTATAGGGAAAACATACTTTTATCTCCCCAGGCTGAGGTTGGAGTAACTGCTCCCAGGTGAAGATTGTTTGCTCATTTCAGAAATACCTGCACCATGTGATTCCACTGTGCACAAACAAGACAAAAACATTTGTTTAGCACCACATAAGTGTGTGTCAGCTTCAGCAGTCTTCGGTTACGCTTTGAACATCGAAGTGGCAGTTTAAAACCGTCTGAACACAAAACAGCAGATGTTTCGGGGCCAGACTGTGTGTGCTGAGGTGAGGGAGTGTCTTAACTCTGAAACAAAAACACACAAAAGCCTCAAGACAAACCAGACCAAACAGCATCCTAAAATAATCACGTCAGAGATGGATTTCACAGATTTTACTGTCTCCATCTCTGTCTTTCCTCTCAGCTGTCCCTGTGTTCTGTACACTTACACAGGCATCTCACAGTATACACAGCTAAAGCTGTGCTTTTCAAAACACCACTGCCCCAGCTAACCGGGAACATTCTCAGAACGTTTGGCTTATGTTCTCTCAAAGTTATCCAAAAGGTTCTTGCAGAAACATTAGTAAAAAAAATGTAATGTTATATATCGCATATCAAAAACATTATTCCTAAATTGCAAGTGAAATGTTTTGGAAACGTTATAGAATTGGAAAATTTAATATTGTAATATATTTTAATATAACAAAAACATTTTTAATGTTACGGGATTAGGGGGAATGTTAGGGAAATGTTCTTACAACGTAAAATTGTTAGCTGGGGCAGGCCTCACATGGGGCCCAATGATAACTGTGCACACTAAGAGCTGCCCAATTAAATAATTCATTACATTTACCGTGTCATGGACACTGTCTGCTTTAACAATTAATCAATAGAGTTAAATGGTTCAGATTAAAACCAATAGGCGTCAGTAAAGTCATGTGTTAACATGCCGCGTCGGAAAACAAGTACCATGAGTAATTTAATCTAGTTCACCTGTCTGTTGTAAATCAAGATTTTATGCAGTAGATGAATCTTCAAACAAATCCATTTTATATGACATTCAGCAATGGACCCCAGAGTGAATCAGTCATTCAGAGGACATTACAGCGTGTGATTTTCAGCCTATAGCTGATATGTGTTCAAACACATGGCAGGACCGAATATGGGTGTATAAATCTGCATCATTAAAACAGATGCTTGCATGTTTTTCATTGTGCAGTGTAGCAAAAATGACAGAAAACATTCAAACGCAGCCAATATCATTACTGTACATGCAGTAACATGACTGCTAAGTCACATGCATTTCATGCATACCCAGCTAACAATTTTAGGTTGTAAGAACGTCTCTCTGCTGTTTCCATTAAATAACAAAAATGTTGTTTTGAATGTTCTAGAAACATTCTTAAGTCCTGTTTTTTAGATGCTGTATTAATGTATTGCTTGGTTTTAAGAACATTATTCTCGTTATATAGAATGTTATATAACTGTTCAATTCCCTAACATGTTCCACTAACAACTTAAGAATAATGTTTTTGATATTTATGATAAACATTCTATCATTTTATATAAAATTCTACTAAGTTGTCCAAAGTTACTGCAAGTGCTTTTTTGATAACTTTATAAGAACTTTTATAGAGAACACTAGCCGACATTCTAAAAAACAGTAGCCGACGTTCTGAAAACATTCCTGTTAGCTAAGTAGCTGTTATAGGTAATGCATGTGCCTTTACAATTAGGATTAAGGAAGTTCGGAGACAGAAGCATCAATGCATACCAAACAGAGATGGTATTAATTCCCTTCGATTTTGTTTATCAGCTGCTGGTTGATTGGCACTCTGCTTAAATCCCAGGAAAAAAAAAAATGGTTGCCATTTGGACTAGATGCATCTGTTGGCCCACGACCAGACCACATGCTCTAAAGGTGTCTGCTAACTCGATTAAAGCGCCACCTGGGACTGTGCAACTCGCTTTATTTTTCAGTAATATGTGTCATAATCAAATTTATCGTGTATTTGTCGCAAGAGTGAAGCTCTTTGACGCTAACAGCTCTCTACGATGTGTAAATAGTGAGTAAAACGCACAGCAATTTAACGGAAGCGAGCAAACTGTGAGTGCACGAGCGAGAATTATTATTTCTCCCATCATTCCAAAAATTTCTGATTAAGGACTTTAATTAATATGCAAATTAACCCGCTATAGTGCTGACTTCAATTGGGTGGTTAAGACCCTTTTAAATCAATAAAATAAATTGGGACCGGGCCTCTCATTAGGTCTTGGTAATACCTGCTGGAAGTTGACTTAATGAAAGGTGCCTTGTGAAAAACACATTTATAGAGCATGACAAAATAACAAACGCATTATTCTAAAACCAAACGTCAATGCTTGGCTGAAGCAACAACGTCAGGAATAAACATTACGGTTTTCAAATCATATTGGCGAGATGTTTGCACTGGCAAAGAAAATGGTTTGAAAGCGCATTAGTGATGTCATCATTCCTGTCGCTACACTTACATTCACATTGATCCATTAAGGAGATGCTTTAATCCAGAGTGACTTACAAATAGAGAGAGCATTTAACATTCAGCCAGCCTAGTGTACAAAGCTACAGGACAGAATGAACAGTGGAAATGAAGAACGGGTGTTTTCTACGTCTCACGCATCTTCAGCAGTTCTTCAGCAAGTACAAGGTCAAGTCAAAAACAGCATTAATCCGGCCCACACAGCAGGAGACAGTTAAAACCTGCACGGTGGTCCTCCATCCAGGAGACCTTTTATAGCAGATCTTTTTCTGGAGCCTCTGTGGTCTCATTTAGGGCTCTTTCACTCTGCCCACCTCAATCCTCCATAGCTCTCTCTCTCTCTCTCTCTCCCTCTCTCTCTCTCACTATCTCTCTCATCCCTGCTGTCTTTCATTCCCATAAACATACATACAAAAGCCCACATTATACCACACTCGCAGCAGGGAGGTGCATTTGGCTTTGAGGTCTGGCCACAGAAACGGTACATTTCATTCGGTTTCACTACACCGCTGCTTATTAATCATTCTATCAATGGAAAGATTTTGCAGCACCTTTGCAGGTAATTAATCATTCTGTCAAAAGCCAAGCTTGTGATTCACCGCATGTGCATTTTAAAGGCATATCTGTGGCAGGGATTGCACAAAAGATATGGGCCAGAGTTCAGATCTGGCTGTAATTATATACATTCAATGACGTCTCATGGGAAAAGGCTCTGGTTTATCTGTGGCGTACAGTATGAGCACGCGCATGAGGAATGACCCCCTCCGCCCAGCGTGGCAGCCACAGATTCTGGTCGCGATGGAGGTCATGTCCACACGCTGCAGTTTTGACAATGCGCCTGGAGTAAGTTGCTAATTCAGTCGTTGCGCTACCCCATCTCGTCTCTCTCTTCCCGTTCTATCTCTCTTTTTATCTCTCTTTTTCCTTTCTCTCTTTCTCGCACAGATACACGCTTACAGCGCCTCAATCGTGCAGTGATTCTGCATAACGTTCCCCTATAGGCTGCAGGAAAAGCGCTAAGCCTGCGCACATTTTTAATTTGTCCTGGGATAAGTGTGGCGTTTCCGTGACAACTTCATTCGGTAGCTGTCATTCCGGCACACAGGACATCCGGACCGCGACGCTGTCACATCGTGGGCTGCATTTAACTTAAGGAATGTCTTTGATTATGACTCCGGGCTACTGAGATGGTATTCCTATAGGAATGGAGAGCTAAAGGTTCGGATGTTGACACGGGCTTGTTTTAAATCTCTGGCACCTTTTAAAATGAAAAGCAATTCTATTTTAATCTCTGTATGATGGGCATCTGGCAGACAAACACTTGCATAAAGCATTCTCGACAATTCTGCTTATTTTTCTCCTCCAGAAATGGTGATTAAATGACCATTTAATAGGAAAAGGGGTTTGTATCTGCAATATTAAGCATGTTTTACAGAGCACGTTTATACACGCGCATACAGTACAGCCCCCCAAAAAGTGTTCAGACACCTTAAACACACTTAAAATGATGCATTTTAAAGTATATTATTTGAAATGCATAAAACAGAAAACAGCATATTTTAAAATGAATTGTAAGCATCTGCTCCTTTAAGTCAGTAATTTTAGGGGAGGAAGCACCCTTAAGTTCGCATAGATGTGCTAACAGAGTAACCACGAATATAGCTCATCACACAACCAGGAAACGTCTCAAGGGTTTTGATTTTAAATAAATATTTTAGATGTTTGTACAAATAGTTCAAATATTGTTAAACCTAGTGAACTTTGCTTGTTTAACGTTTTGTTTAAAAACACGTTTGCAATGACCTATAGAGTGATATCTCAAGTCTAATTAGATCAATAACTAATTCAGTTAATTCAATAATCCAATTCAGAGTCCTTCATTCTCTTTTTATGTGTGACTGAAGCATCTAAATACTGTTAGGGCCACTGTACACAAAACAAATTATGAGTAATTTACTTTAAGTACATCTGCGGACTGCATAACTCTCACAGTGGAGATTTTTAAACAGATTGGGGTACCGGCAGTCCCTCCCAGCAGGCTGTCCTTTTACGCTGTGGCAGTACACGCTTATCCTGAACTCGCCTCATTCCTGCAGTCATTTTCCGATCAGCACACCTCACCGGAGCGCTCGCTTGTCAGAAGGTCAACGCAGATCTGACATACAGAAAAGATTTCTATGGTTCATTTACTGAGAGTAAACGACCCTGTTTAACCCTGCATACCTGCCATCACATAAGCAGCGTAAAAAGATCATGACTTCCGACTACAAATGAAACAAGCTCAAGGTGCTAAATCCAGCTCCTTTAATCCAGAATAAATTTGGGATTCACAGTCAAGATCAGACCAGGACAGAGTATATCAGAATGTGATATCAGCAGAATCTCTGTATTATAGTCGAACAAAAGTGCTGATTTTTACTCTTTGTGCCAGATCGCAATTGATAGGCGATTAGAGGTTCACAAACCTTTGGATTTATGAGATTTGCACCTGGCTTTGTTGTACATGTATAAATATGTGGGAAAACAATGCAAAACTGGAGATTTAGGCCTCAGATGGAGATAAATAAGGGAAATGGAACGTCTCTGAGGGGGATCCGATTCCTAAAAGAGGCCAAAGAGACAAACACTCGGCAAACCATCACAGGAACATTTAGAATTTCTTTCAGACAGAATTATAGGCTGAAGTTATCCGGGCTGACATTTCCTGTCATCTTTATGTGAAAACTGAAATCTTTCTGAGACGTGTTCCAGTCATTTACACAGTTACGGGTTTAATCTTACTCGTCCTCAACTGACTTTACTAATCAGCCTTGATTTGAGCTCAAGCCATTTTTATGAACCGGTTATGGCACGGCATTATTTTTCATTGTACAGTGGCTGTTCAGGCATCGCTAATGGTACGGCTAATGGCTGTGCAGTGATTTGGTACAAAGTAGGTCTCACTTGGTAATAGCTGGTGAAGTCTGGTCAAATGGTTGACATTTAACTGACATTTATTAAGGCAAGTTTCTCACCATCTCAGGAAATTTTGCACACACGTCCAAACCAAGTGCTCTGCCTGTCTGCTGGATGCAATGCAGAGAAGCAATCCTCAGTTTACCTTCTCATATTAAAAGAAACAAACTCTACGTTTGTGTACATTTACACTTTTTTTTATTTACATATTTATACCAGAACAAGTCATAATTTAGTTTAAAGCTGCAATCAGTAACTTTTTGGGGTTAATAATGAACAAAAATCAGTTATTGAGCAGGTACATGACAGATCTGTGTTCAACACAATCTCTTTACCCTGATTCACTACGGTAAGTTTATAATAATGATCTATAATTTAAGATGTCGGGTCCGATTTCCCAGAAAATGTCAGTTTGGCTTCAGTTGACTTCAACATATGTACAGAAAAGCTGGTGATGTAACCTGCAATTTTACGTTTTAAACAGAGGTGGCGACAGAGAGGCAAAAGTTACAGACTGCAGCTTTAAATGTTTCTTGCAACATATAATTTGGACCAGATAATGAAGGAAAACCAGCCAACAAATGTGTGAATGAGTCACTACATAGTACATCATGTACTTTTATTAATATAAAGCCTTTAAAATCATTTTAATAAAGGATTGCCAAAAAACAATCCAGTAAAAGTTGTGAACAATCACATTTTACAGTTGTCATGGTTGCATTGTGTGAAATAAGGTAAGTTAGCAAACGCCTGCCTGTGTGTGTGTGTGTGTGCGCGCGCACTCCCATGTGCTTCCTGTGACACAACTCTGGTCCAAAAGCAGATTACTTTGCTCTGATTTCTTCATCAGCTCGTTCATATGTGAGATCAAAGAGGGCTTTCCAGAGACATCAGGTTTCAGACATGCACTGTTCCTACTCTCTCTAGTATTGCTCTCTCAGAGACACAACAACAACCTCTAAAGCGTGGCGGTGCCGAGGTCTCAGCTGCGGCAGGCTTTCCTCTCCGTCCTCCTCAATGACAAACCATCTGGCAGCAGCCGAGCATTTTTAATGGCTTCATTATAGGTTGGGAATGTTTCGGCTGCAGAAGCTCTGATGGTCGGGCTGCTTCACTCCTCATAAAACAAACAGGCCAACGGCAGCCATAACTTACACCATGTGTCATTATGCTAATAGCAAAGGCCAGGTGAAACCGAAAAAGTTGTGTTTCATTACCACTACGTATACGGCCGATGGAGGCATCTCCGTATGGTGGTTTGCCCCGCGCATTATAATTCCAATTGGAAGTGTCACCTCCACCCCTTCAAAGGAGAGGAACTGTTGCATGCCCGGCGATCAGTCATAACTCTATTTAGTCTGGGTCCTGACACCAACCCAACCGTGATGTTGATTTTTGGCTTGCACGGGGCTCTACGCATCCGTCAGAGCGCGTGGGCAGAGGCTGTGTGCATTATTAAGTGCAGTCTACCAACGGCAAATGTTTATCCAGCACGTTGCGTGCACAAACTCACCCTCTGGTGCCGGGCTGAGAAAAAAAATATCGTACAGAGTGTGAATACAAATACGGACGCATATACGAAGCACCATCTGGTCAGGACTGTGATATCCCTGATTCATTTGTTTTGGAGTGACTGGGCATACATTTAGAGCGCAAATTATGCAACAGTCACGCCATTAACGCTGGCAAGTTTTACTAGAATCTGTCAGCGGCAGAACAAGAATGCATTACTCCTGCCGAAACGCTGCTGGAGGCGAGCTTGGTACGGTGTGACAGCATGCTCGCACTCCCACCCTTAGACACATGGAGAGAGAAAGAGAGAGAGAGAGAGATTGGAGTGTGTAGCATAAGGACAGGAACAACATGGCTATTCCCTTGCATTAAGCAAAGGGCTTTTAATTGGAACGTGTCCTGGAAAGTTCTGAGGGTGAGTGATGAATGAATGAGACGCCACCTCAGGTCTCCCCAATATGTGTTGAGTCAGCACTTCTTCAGCTGCATGAAAACACTTAATGGCTCATAAACTTGCCGGCCGGCTGAATTTCCCATTGGCTTTGTTCTATAATACTAGAGACAGATATCTGGCTCTGCCAGCATTCAGAGAAACCTCTTGTTGTGCCGGAATGCCAGGACTGTTTTATTTTATCACTTTCATTTTCCTGTTTTTATACGCCTCTCTCTCTGAGGACAGTTATTTATCATAGGCCGTGCTGAGAGGAAAAGCACAACAAAGCACAAACTCAGAGATGGGGAATGATTTATCGCCCCTAGCATTGCTCCACTTTTTCCTCTCCAGAGCTGAACACAGGAAAAAAATGACTCCTCCACCGGTGTCATGCAAGATTCAATCCTTTTGCAAAATCCAGCCCCCCTTGGCCCCCAAAATGATCCCATTGGTTGAAGAAGCCTGTTTTAGGTGTTTTTATTCGGTGCCTGAACAGAAATCCTACAATACCACTTATACACCATGAAAATAAGTCAGGCAGTGTTTTATAAAATACATTACATAAATTACATTACAAATGACATTATATTACATATTTATTTGTGTTTTCACAACGACTGTTACAGATTAACATGGTAAGCCAACTGCTGTATGCCCTACAGCTTGCATGTTAATTAGTTATCCTGCTCAGCTACTACTTCGCAAAATCGAATCAAAACACTCAATTTTGTGCCATTGCTAGCAAATCCAGTTTAAGATGGTAGCTCTGTTTTAACCAGCTGACAGCCCAGTAGTTACCTGGTACTATGTTTTAAAACAGAGCTAAACTGAATTTTCTATTAAAACTGATGTTCAGTTGATAAAGGGTATACTTTTTTATTTTTAATATTATAGTTTTAGGCACCACAAACTATATGAGATAATTATACATCAGTGTATATATGATATTTTATTATCTGCATGTAGATACTGTTTGAAGATGTCTGTGTTAACATATATTAGCTACAATCTGGATGATGTCACTGTCGCTTCTGATCAGGCACTACAAACAGCTACCCCTTGGGGTCCATGTGGGATTGGATTCTGGCGGGTATTAAATCTCGCATGACACCAGCTTTTGCTCACCCACCAGTGGCCATTACATATCCATCTCACAACCCGGCTAATGATAAACAAATGGAAGTGGAGGGGGCTTTCCATACAGCTGTTACTGTGCATGTGCCAGGAAGGAGTCCCAGTTAATTACTTGACTAATAAGCAGGCGAGCAATGGTTTTATGTCACCTGCCATGAGAGTCGCTAATTGGTGCTGAGGGACGGCCCCCTCTTAAAGCCATGTGCTGCATCTGTCAGTTGGCCACCCGTATATTGCGTGGATGAGCTCTACACAATAACAACAACTACATGGAAAACAAACGCTGTGTTACCGGAAAGAAGTGGAAGTGAGGCTTAGACTCGTCAGAGAGGGCTCCAGTAAATTCCCGGCTTGCTCCTACTCCTTTTTCCACAGGAACACCACTGGAAGCTCTAGGCACAAGCCGCTGTGCGTATAAAGGACAGGATTCTGCATGATTCAGCGGTTTGTACAATGTTGCCTATAGATATTCATGTTTGCCTTTGTGCTCTTTGGACGCTTCAGCGGCTGCAGACTGTTAGAGAGAATGAGAAGGGGAAACGGTTTGGAAGGCAAGAGGGCTTAGAGGGGTTAGATGTCTCTTTTTGTCATTTTAATGTAGAGGCCGACAGTAGGAAGCAGAGTATTATAAACAAGCCTTCCGAGTGTTTGAATGCACTTGCCATGATACCAATGCAAAGTTAAAATGTCTTAAAAAAGAAAATTCTAAAATTCAGTCCTCTTATTACATTTGTCTACATTTGTCCTTAAAATATCAGCATAAATGGTCTCTAGCATAAGCTGTGTGTTTTGAATGCTGTAGTTCCCATTGGGGAACTAGGTGAATCAGTAACTATCTTTCTTGACCACCATCACCAGAACATACTGGTCGATTAGCTTCACCAAATTTTGCTAGTGAACAGGTTACATTGGAAAAACTATCCAAACAAACGTGGCCAATGTGCAGTTTAGCATTATGTGGTTTTGCCACTGGCATTATGATTTGAGAAATAGGAAGGGTCTGTTGTTGTTTTTTGTCTTTGTATACAGCACCACGGGCTGGCTGCGCCAGCAGATATCCCATTGGCTGAGAAATTGTCCTCTGCTCACAATGATTAAAATCATGATTGCAAAACGAGCTTGTGCAAAACCCGATCCCCTGCTTTTTCACCACTTCTCATTTCTCACCATCTCAAGCTTAGCTTTCTGCTAATGTAATAAATTTAGATAATAACCTTCACCAGAAACGGTAAGTTAATAAGATTGCTGAAATAAAAATAAGTCTTCATGCATTATAGCGGCAATCTATAATTTTTGCCTCTCTACTGCCATCTCTGTTTGAAACATAACATTGCAGGGTACTTGCAGAGGGTTTATTTGATGTGGATGACAAGTTTACATTTACATTTATGCATTTGGCAGAAGCTTTTATCCAAAGCGACTTACATTGCATTATACTGTACATTGTTTCTAAGTATGTGTAATCCCTGGGATTGAACCCATGACCTTGGCATTGTTAACACCATGCTCTAACCACTGAGCTGCTGTTAAAACAAGCTGCATTACCCACAGTACCTGCTACACCACCCACAGTACCTGCTGCACCATCCACAGTACCTGAACAGGATATAGCAACGGATCTTCCTCTTTCTGTTTACAAACAGACATTTCCAACAAAACCGGACAGCCCAAATACAATAAAACATCTTTATAAACATACCCCTGGGAATTGTGGTGAGGTAGAGATGATTTTTAGCACCGATCTGTCATGTACTTGCTCAACCACCGATTTTTGTTCATTTTTAACCAAAAACAAGATACCGATTGCAGCTTTAGCTGGTCTATTAGACAAGCAGTTTCAGCAACTCAAAATGCAAGTATCCCATTACGACAACAACACAATACTTAGGTGATATAAAAACTCACTTCTTCTCAAAAACAAATGATTGTTTTATTACAAACCCTCATTTCTGTTCTGCCGCCCAGGCAGTCATTTCCCCACCTTCCGTTGCACTTGTAGGCGAGTCACATTTTGCCCTTGAGAACCTCATCATCATTAGTCTACAGCCGCATTTGCTTAACACGCACTTGCTCATTTGGTTCACCCAGAGCTAATGGTGCCTTCAGTGTCATGCTACTCCATCAAAGTCCTGCTCTGCAGGCCTCTCCTTCAACATCACAACACGCATTTGTGCGTTCGCCACCGAGCAGTAATTCAAATTGATTCCCAGTATATGACAAATGGTCGTTTAGTAGCTCAGCCAAGATCATTGAGAGCGTAATGTCTCTTAGACGAATCGCGGCGCTATTTTAATAGAAACAAACAGAACGGAGAATCATGAGGAGAAACAACCATCGCAGATCTCTAATATAAACCGCCACAGGCAAAACTGATGCCAGTGTCACTCTACCACTGAGGCAGCTAATAGGTATAAACCCAACTGACACTTAATGGCTGTTTATTTTGGTAGAATTCTCAGTTTTAATGGCTGCTGAGCCACTTGTAAAGATGGTTCGGATGCCGTATGCTAAATAATGGGACTTTAAAGGCAAGACCGTGTATCACATCTAAATTCTAGTCGCATGTGTTTGCAGTTACTGTAAATCCAAACAGTGGGCTGAGATGCATTCGCTTTTATTAAAGCTGCAATCCGCATCCGTCGCCTCTCTACTGCCATCTCTGTTTGAAACACAAAATTGCAGGTTGCTTTACAAGTCAAATGAAGTTTTCACAGGAAATTGGATCCGACAGCTCAAATCATAAATTATTATTATACATTTACCGTTGTGCATTCAGGTAAGATAGAGACAGTTCTGATCACTGATCTTTTATGTTCTTGCTCAATACCTGATTTTTTTTTTTACAAACAGTTACAAATTGGCTTTAAATGCATTAAATGACTAAAAATACAGGTACCATAGCAACCAGCTACCTTAGACCATAACCACCTTTTCTTTGCCTGAAGTAAATTCTTCCGTAGAAGATTATCTAATTCACACAAAAAAATCGGGTCTGGGCTACACACAGAAATTCATGTTCTGTGATATTAAGATTTACTGTGGACTGTAATTTAATTACAAGCTTCTCCATGCTTCACTACTAAGACTCAGTTTGGTGGGACTGAAACAGACGAGCATGGAAATAAACAGTGTTATTGAGTAAGAAGCTGATGATGATCCTCTAAATGAAACCGACTCGCTCTGACGGGAGTTTTTCCTCCGACTCGCGGAGCTTTAGGAGAGTGAAGACTTAGCGTTTCACAAATCACTTCCTTACAATACAGAGCAGGAAATGCAGTTACAAACATTAATGAATAATACAAGGCTGCTAAATCTAATTAGGAAAGTCTCATGCAGGAACATTTGTAAAGCATTTGCGTTCTAACGTCAGGCTCGGAGAATAACAATTAGTTATTTGCTTAGCTTAGTTTTCAGCCTGCTAAGGTCGATCGTGTAAGTAATTATGTTTATATCAAATCAAATATTTGCAGTACGGCCTGTTCAGGATAAGATTAATCTTCAATCAAGGACCGACTTCATCTCGTGTTCAATCCTTATAAATTCCTCATTCAGTCGAGTAAAGAAACGTGTTTTCAAGTGATCCAAAGTGAAACTCTTTCCTCTTCTAAGCAAGTTCAACTTTAATCAGTGTCTGCCCAGCTAACGGGGACCAAAAGAGTTCTAACATTAGTAGAATGTTTTTTAATATCAATAATGTTATTCTTAAGTTGTCAGTGAAATCGCTTAAAACATTGCAGAATTAAAAAGTTTAAATAACATTCTTATAATCAAGCGATGAAATATGTCTAAAAAACTGGACGTTTTGAACGTGTTACGTGATGGAAACATTAGGGAAACATTCTTACAACCTGAAATTGTTAGCTAATCATAACATCAACACGTGATATCAATGTTTCACTAAACATTGGCTTGAGAAGATAAATATAACACAAACTTTGCAGAGAGACAAAATAAAACATCATTCCATTTTAAAACATACGTCTCATTCTTTCTATGAAAATAAACATCATCCAGTCAGCAGACACTGGCCAGACATGTTTTCTGTCATGGTGACGTACTTGACTTTCTCTTTATCTACTGGTGATCAGACTGAACCTGAACTCACACAGATATCTGGATCTGACAGTGACCAAATGTCACACGACACTTTCATTCTCTGTTCAAAAGGTGTGCGGCCCGTTCCGTTCCTTTACATCCCTCTTTTCCCTTCTTAAAAAATTCCTTCATTTTATGTATTAAAAAAGCATGGCCGGCTGCTAATAAATAAAGCATGATGATATGTCGGCGCATGGTGTAAATGACCTGTTTGATACTGTTTAAACCACGTAAAGTGGATTCAAGTTTCCCGTTTACACCAGAAAAACACGACCCTTCTGAATGTAGCTTTTAATTTATTTATTGGTTCGTTATTTCACACGTTTAATGAAAAGGTCTGCAAGTGTAAGATAATATAAACCGTCGCTTAGACCTAAATACACGATAGGAGTTCCTAAATACTAAATTATTTATTTGTATTTGGGAAAACTAGTGCAAAACGCTTATTAATGACTATTATAATACATTAAAGAATTGCATGTATTGCATTTATTACGAAGGATTGCGTTTGAGTCAACGTTTAATTGACTTATACTGTGAGGAAATGAACCTTAACAGTGATCCATTACAAAGGCTAAACAGAAAGGAATTCATCAGGGCAAACGCAACACTGTGCAATCTCTCTGAGAAATTACCAGCAATAATGTTTCGTTGTTTCCTTATTTTATTACAAATCAGACTTTATTATGCGAAGCACGGCAAACAACAGAGGAAAACGCTGTTAAATTAATTGTGCTGGATGATATACAAATTGCAATAACCCAAAATGAAGAACTAGTTGACTTCAGTTCATGAAAGAATGTTTTAATACAAGCAAATTTCACATTTAAAAAACAGTTATAGGACAAAGTATATGTTTATAAAGACTACCTTATGCAGGGCCATCGTGTGGAGGGAACAATCAGGAATTCTGCCCTGTCTCTGTAATGATACAGCCCCACTTGCTCCTCCATATTATAGCCTTTAACCTATTTGCCTCAGGGAAACGATGCCCACCTTTAAAAATAATGTCAAAGGTCCTGTGAATGTTTACATAAACCGATGTAACTGATATAGCAACTATTATAAAACATTTACAAAAGTCTAATTTCACACCCTCATGTTTTGGAAATAACCATTATATTCCAAGAGTTTGGAAGCCACCGTGCTTATACATTAAATTTGCGAGCAGAATCCTGTGCCGACCGATGTTGCGAACAATTCTGCCCATTTCTTCTTCCACTACAATTCTGAACAATCTTTGATTTTAAAATGAAGGATTAAAAGGACATGTGCATTTGAGACGCACAAACGCTCTGATGAAGTGTCAGAAGACGAAGAAGTGCAAACAGCACGGCTCATTGGTTACGACACAGTCACGTGATCTCCCCTCCCTGAGCAGGACTGATTAACACATGGACATTTATCCCGGAGGCCGACGCTACATCTTTATTTTCACATATCAGGGGAGATGCTGCAGTGCACATCTATGGCGGAGGAGATGTAAGTGATGCTTAAGCACTCGGCTGCCTCCTCGGTATTTTCTAATTAAAGGTAGCGCAGGCTGTAGGAGAATGGGCAATAAATCACCCGTTCTCAGGTGCATTCCCCGCGCGGTGGCATTTTACTGTCAGTAAAACTCTCTGAGCCTCCCCTCCCGATTCCTGTGCAGAAATACCTAACCTCAAAACACAACAAACAACAACACAAGCTCTGGTGTCGCTGGATCGCATGCGCTGGAATTCTGTATGCAGAATATATTTTGTTAGTGTTCTTGTGAAAATCTTATTTCGTAAATCACACATTTACCCCTTCGGTATCTGTTGAATCTATTTTAATTCAATTGTTTTTGAGAAATGTTGATTTCTGGTTGTATTTCGAACCAGGACATGAAAAACGCACTTCAATTTTAATATTTAAGCCTAAAATGAACACAAATGCAAGCAGGTAAAACAAAAATTACCGTGACAAATTGTATTGAATGGAAAGTTAATACGATGCAGGAAGCACGTTTTAATATCATTAATATGTTTGTAAGGTAACAAAGTTCTCAGGTAGTGCATGAAAGTGTCGCGTCGGCCACACGTGGGCTCACACTGTTGTGTACTTTAAACATTAAAGAACACAACAGACCATTAAAAGAAACTCAACAAAGCATTTGGGCTAATTTCAGATCAGTGATCTGCAAAGTGTGTCAATGTGATCTGTGGGCATGTTTTATCTTATAACATTCCCCGTTGGCAGCGTTTTCATCTATTTTTAGGTCAATACTTCATTTTTTAATATCTCTTTTTAAATGTTAAAACAGATACCAGAAATAAGCTGTCATGTACAAATATACAGTAAATGTACTGTCATGCTTCTTTTAAAGGTGCACTCAGATTTTTTTGGTTTATATAGAGTTGGTTAATGTGACAGTTGTCTTGGATTTACACGGACATATTTACAAGTCATAATTTTAAAAAAGTTACACGTCATTTACAAGTCATAATTACAAGCAATGAATACTTAATTCCAGAAGATTACCAAAATAAACAGAGTTGTACAGTATTCAGCTGGGGGCAGTCATAACATGTTTGCCCCCATGAGATGACCCGCTCCTTGTAAAATTAGCTCGTTTTATGATCATTATATTATTTTGTAATCATAAATTTTTTATTTTTTATTTATTTATTACTGTTTTATTTATATAAACAAATAACAAACTAGTAACAACTACAAAAACAAATAACTTACTAGTTCCTAATATGACTGGGGTCTTCATATCATGTAAGTGTATTTGATTTTGAAAAATAAGTAATATTTATTTTCCAGTGTGAAACTTTTAATGAGGACAGAACGACTGAGCGCACCTTTAAAGGACACGACAATACAAAAACTGTAATGGCACGTTATTATTAGTGTGGAAGATGAATGCGCACTAATTCAACAGTATCTCGGCCGCACTGAAAATGACACTTTTCAAAAATCTAATTTGCTCACACAATGTTTAATGTAATTTTATTGATAAGCAGGGATGGGACAGGAGAGTTTTACTTTATCTGTATTCTGCTTTGGAATGTTTCTTATCTGCTCTGAGTCCTACACCGATGGCTATGAGGCAGCTGGAATGAATACTAATTTATCCTTCCCACTTTTCGTAACGTGTGACGACCGGTTTGGAGTTCAAAACTCATCTGTTTTTTCTCAAACAAGTGTACTTTGTCTCTCATGGCATCGTCACACATTTTACAGGTTCAATTTACTGTTTACAAATGCAACTATACAGCATATAAGGACAATATATAAAGTCTTTCTTGCATCTTATGATTTCTGCTACGGTTTAGGACACAATAAAACGTGTGACGGTGTATTACGACCGAGGAAAGCGTGTCAAATCTGTTTTAATCAGCTAACCTTTACTTCAATAAGCCTGTGTGAAAATTGAAAAGTGAAAAAGCTGGTGTGGAAGTATTTCCTTTTTTTGTGGAAGTTTATGAGCCATCTCGAGTGATCACAAGTTGTATAAAGAATGTATAAACACACACGCACGCACGTTTACTTATCTAAATGGGGACATTACATAGACCTCCATTGTTTTTATACACAGCTAGTTATAAACACTATAACTCAACTCTAACCCTAAATCTAACAGAAAACATTCTGAGTTTTTACAAATGCAAGCGTTTTTACAAATGAAGACGCCATGACAGACACTCAGTCCATCCAAACTACTGCAACCTGCAGCCCAAACAAACACACAAACAGACATAAATATCTTTTCATGATATATAACATAACCTCTGTTCTCAAATCTACAATCTGGCCAGAGCGCTTCCATAACCCATACTGGGGTCATGAGAGCTACATCAAAAAGTGCATTCTGCTCCTACCATTAGTTTTACATAAGAAGTTATGAGAAAGCGCTCGTACAGGCTGATTTAATCTTGAAAAATCGCTGTAGTCTCCTTCCATGCAGTAAAACAAAAAATTTTCAGCAACTGGTCATTCGCAGAACACTCATGTTTATAGAAAACAATTCCTATATAACTTTATTAGTCTAAGATCTTACTCAAATCAATGGAGAACTTCAGTAAATGTGCAGCACGAAGACTTTCCAGTGTATTATTGGATTAGCAATATACTACGAGTATAGTTGTTTAGAGTTTGCTAATCTGTTTGGGAGCGATGCGCGCGGCTTCCAATGTGTTTTGGCAGGTGTAGATGCTGACTTTGGCAGACTTGCTGTTTTGCAGTATAGCGTGTGACAGAAGACACCTCGCTGTTTACTGAAGCCTGAAAGATTAGCGGAGTTTTGAGCAAAGACTGTGGCTGCTTCCTGTCCATCAGTCTCCCCGGCTAACCATTTTAGGTTGTAAGAACGTTTCCCCAACGTTTCCATTAGAAACAAAATGTTAAAATGGAACATCTAGTAACATTCAACATGTTTAGACATTGTATTAACATTATATATTAACTTATATACTATATATACAAAAGTTCTACTAACTTTCCTGGAGGAACTTTTTGTGATGCCTGGGAGAACTTTTAAATAATGTTACCCAACGTTCTGGAAACGTTTCCTATTTAGCTGGCTCGTACCTTTTCCCTAAATTACACCTGAAAGGCATTACCAGTTTGCCATTTGAAAGCACCATCAAGCTGCCAAATAAAACACAAATCTTAGATTAATTCTGTGACGCTGTAAAGCGCACATCCTTTTAACTGTTTTAACATTTGCTGTACCAGTGGCCGCTTGTCCGCAGTGCTTGAGCCAAAACAGCTGTACAGTAATTGGGTAGCAATGGTTGAAATGTCCAGTAATTAAATGTGAAGTGTGTAACCAGGTGGGACATTTGCTGACCTTACATGGCCAGTGTGCACCAAACCAAAATGTGCTTTGAATTTAGGATCTGTACCTGCTCAGATAAGTGAGGGGATTTTGTGCATTCCGCAGGCAAGCTATACTAAAAAGGAATACTGTTCTAATTCAAGGTCTTGTACATGCAGTTCTTAAAAGTTCATAAAAATACATCTTACATACATCTAACAGTGGGTGCTGTGTTTCACTAGTGCACTGGACATCCTACAGACTGTTGGATGGGCGAGTGACAGGGCATTTGTGAGCGATCTCCACATGCAGGACGGTAAGCAGTCCCATGCATTTTCATATGAGTGAAGGTCAGAGTCTGTTGGATGATCAACTTTCAGTTGTGCAAATTAAAATGACAGTTTTTTTTAAGAGTTTAATTAATATATTATAAAACCATCCCTTTTCCAGCCATGATTCAATTTCTACCAAGATTTGAACATTAAATATTTGCTTGGATATATCTAAAGCTTATTTGAATTTGTTTAGTTCATTAGACGTCACGTTGAAGCCTGTCTGAAAAAACTGTACCATCATAAAAACAGTTTATCATGTCATTGACTGACTGGGCAGTGAGGCAGTGAGGCATTAAAGCAGTGAGGCAGTGAGGCAAGTGAGGAAGTTCTGAATACAGTCAGTGACAGGTGCACAGAGGGTTTACAGCCATAGTCTGTAGTCTGTATTTATGCAGTTAATAGAAACAAACTAAGAGATATTTAAACCTGCTGATATCATTGTTTTCCACACAGTAAAATAATGCAGTGCATGTAGCTCAGTTATTACAGCTACCATAGATGAGGGAAGTCGTGGCCTAATGGTAAGAGAGTCTGACTTGATTCGAAAAGATTCGATTCCCGCAGCTGGCAGGAAACAACGGAGGTGCCCTTGAGTCCCAGTTGCACCCGGGGCGCTACAGTGATAGCTGCCCACTGCTTGAGTGTGTTCACTATTCACCGGGTGGGTTAAACACAGAGGTCACGTTTGAAGTATGGGTTACCAAACATCAACAAATACGCCACTTTCACTTCAGACAGAAAACTAATTAGATGGCCAACGTTACCAGTGGTATGTACAGTAAATGTACAGTAACTGCAGTACAGCATGTGTCCAGTGTCATGACACTGGAAGTGTTTGGCATTTGGGTTCTCCTGCAGTCCCTCCTCAAGGATGGTGGACTGAATCAGTGTTGATGCTACATTTTGACTCCCCTTAAGCAGAGGCTTCATTTTTATCTGTTACGGTGACGTGCATCCATGCATAATGTACGCCTGCTGAGGGACAGCGTACGTCCCTTGCTCATTTCAATATCTCGCAGTCTGCTGTACATTATTTGGGCAATGGTTGATGCTCAATATAATATCATGAATTTTACATCACTCCCACGCGTATGGGATCACCCGACTACACAAATCTCACAATGTGTTTGTTCCTCTGCTGTGTTTATACTGTAAGGCAGACCTAAGGTTAGTTTGTTATTAAAATTATAAATATTTGAGAAAGCCCGCAGACAATTCAGTATATACAGAGTTTCAGAAAATCAAATAAAGATTCTTTTAAACGAGAACACGCTTTTCTGTGCTGCTCAGTTTTAATGCTGTACATCCTTAATACAGCGTCGTTCTGAATTGGTGGTTCGAACACAGTTGAAACAGCAGCTTGTCACTTCCAAAATGGCGTCTGTTGTGATCTTCTAGAAATAGCGCGTATTTAACACAGTATTTAACACATAAAAAGGTGAAAATGAGCAGTCTTGTTAATAAAACCACTTTTGACACTTCTTGGTAATATATAATTTAATGGGTAGAACGTTCAGGTTTCCGGCACTCAAATATAATTATGTCATGAGAGATCATTAAAATTTAACTCAGGAAGCAATGGTGAAACGGCTTATTATTTTACCACTTTCTCCTTCCTATTAGCTTATCACAGATATCATAGACTGTTTCACCCCGAAGCAGCACAAGAGCTCTAATCAGCCTGCGATCTCAATCTTGACATAAATGTATTATGAAGAGGCTCAAATTGAGCTGCAGTTGGCACAAACAGGCTTTGGGCTCGTGTCACTCGAAGCATATGCAAAGTAGCAGAACCGTCTCTAAGCTTTCAGAGTTCTGTCCAATCCAATAACACGGACGTGACATCATTCTGGTGTTTTGTTGAGCCCTTCAATTTGATATTGGTCTTATTTAGAAGTCTATCATGGTTAGTGTGTCTGTCATATAAAACAAGCCATGCTTTCTTGTGATGGGGAACCAGAAGCAGTTTTGGGTTTATAAAGGACCCTTAACATTCACAGAACCTTTTTGTTTCACAAAAGGTTCTTTGTAGTAGAACAAGGTTCTTTAGACTATAAAAAGCTACGAAAGAAATGTTTCCTTTGAGAACCTATGGTTGAATAGTTTACATTTACATTTACATTTATGCATTTGGCAGACGCTTTTATCCAAAGCGACTTACATTGCATTATACTATACATTGATTCTGAGTATGTGCAATCCCTGGGATCGAACCCATGACCTTGGCGTTGTTAACGCCATGCTCTAACCACTGAGCTACAGGAAAGCTTAGGGAACTAAAGCTTAGGGAATAGTTCTTAGGGAACTAAAATAATTCTTCTATGGCATTGCAGTGAATCATTAAAGAACCTTTATTTTCAAGAATTCATATATGTTGTATGCCTCACTATCAATAAAATTAAATAGCATTAGAAACACACATTAAAAACACATATGCACTATTATGAAGATGTACATATCTTGCCTTAAACCCCACAAGTTCCACAGTCTTGCCCTCTGTCTATTTGCATAGAGAGAGTTTGCCATCTAGTCATGCATTATCACCATAGGCCTCATAAAGCACAGGAAGAGATCTGGATGCTGGACCAAACCGGCTCCTGAGTTCCACTTAATTTCTTGCTAATTTATGAAGCCTCTCATTGGTCGTAGACAGATCATATTTTCCCTGAAACCCATTCTAAGCTTGACCAGCTGTCTGAACCGGCCAATATCACTCAACGTGACTCTTAATTGAAAACTATATGTCGTGCTGTTTAAGATTTATCGATTTAAAGTTCAGTAGAGATGGTACCATCTCAGTGGATGAGGAAGAAGGTCAAAATTCAGAATCACACACAAGGAAATTTATCGTTCATGGCCTTCAAAGTCATGTCAGAATGGTTGTATTAACAAGATGAATGGTGCAGTATTAATAGCATCAACATTCCGGAACATTCTGACTTTCTGAGTAGAGGGCGTCTGAAACAAGCAGATTGTTATTGGTCATCTCTAGTGTTTTTTAATTTTGACCATATATTTACAGTAGTTTGAACACACCATATACGCTGTTTATGAAGTTTCGTGATCTTCAAAAAGCTGAAAATACTCGTTTAGTCAATTTCTGAGGTCACAAATTTGATTGTCAAAACTACATTTCCCAGCATTCTCTATGGCTGCACAAGTCATTTGGCCCCAATGCAATGATAGGATATCGTACTTGCCTGTCAAACTGTGTATTTGCATGCCTGTTGAAGCCACTATTGGAGGAGGTGTGGCTTTTGGACTCTGAAGGGAGTTTGGGGATGTTATGCTTTCAAAGCTAGGTTGCTATTGCTAGCCCCTATACCTTTAAGTTATAAAGGGAGAAAGACAATATAGCTCCAAGCAGCATGCAGGGCCAAATACTAAAAGCGCACTAATACCACACCAAAATATCTACAGTCAATGTAAAAACTGAATCGCAAACACATCAAAGTGTTTCTAGAAGCAAGTCATGTATCATACTGGAGGCAAAACCAGGAGCTGATAACCCGATAGTTCTCACGATGAACACTGCATGTCATGTTGATCTGCTTTCCAATTGTCACCTATTAAGAGTCTCTACGTGCTCTATCTCTTCCATGGCCCTCGGGCTGGAGATCTTTATATGAATTGACAGCCATCCAAAAAGAGCAGAACCAGGATCTTAGCAAAACAGGCTTCATCTTATTAGCTTAGCACTTCATGCAATAGCGGCTAAAAGGTTCAGACACTTTACTCCTTTTGTAACACACTGACGGTGTGAAACATCTCAGTCCAGCCTCGGTTGGCTTTGGATCGATGGGTAACTCATGCAGAATAGCACCGGTCCATAAGGGCGGACTGGGGGAAGCAGTGAGCAGGATAAGATTACTGAAGGACTGTAAAACTCAGAGCTAAATGAGCCCGGAGGTGATTTGTTGAACGTTCACCTCCAAGGGTCTACTGCGATATAGATCTCACTTTATATGAACAGACCTGCTTTGCATTTTAATGGTCTGTATCAGGACTGCAGCTGGCCTCCAGCTATTTAGTTATGGCCAAAGCATCTAATGAAATATGCAAAACAGTACACATCATAAAACATGATATACATCACGACTCAGTCGAACGTCAAAGATTATTATATTACAAATTAATTAATTACTATAATCTTTAACATTTTTAATCTTTAAATAAACAAATTATTATTACATATAAATGTAATCAATAATTTTATATATAAATACATTACTATTATTATCATTATTATTATTAAGCATTTATCATTTACAACAGCAGAGACCAACACTCATCTTTGGATATCAAGGATAAAAATGTCCAGTACATTTTACCCAAACTTGGTAAGTACAGTAAAAACCGTATTCAGTTATTTATCAGTATGATTTTTTTACTTCCATTGTCAAGATAAATATTCATTCATCACTTATCTGGATAAATCAAGTGAGATTTGAGTGAAGCTTCTCTTCCACACCAGAAAATCTAATCTTTCTCTCCCTGTATTAGATAACACCAACAAACCAAGTTATATTTTTTCCTTGTGAGCCACACCTTTAAATAGTGTAAATTTATATTAAAAATATATGTATGGACTGTACATTATAATACAGGCTTAATACATGAGTGTCATTTACTAATAATCACATACACGTCTCACACTAAATGCATGCCAGATTCGGGGGTGAACATGCACATATATTCGTTCTTATGCGTGTTGTAATGTTGATGAATCTGAATTATTCCAAATGAGGAAGCCCATGTCTGCCATTATACTCATTAGCATAACACACACCCAAATCCTGTTCCTAAAAGCTCTCTCAAAGCTCTTCTCATATATCTCTCTCATACAGCCATTCGTCACTCTCTGCAAATGTCCTCGTGCTGTCTTTAAAGATCCCCAACACTTCCCTCATACCAGCAGTGGCATTCCCAAAAACCATTGAAAAACAATATTCACCGCACAGGGCTAAACAAAACTTGTGTTTTGTTTTTATAAAACATTAATTCAGCTTCACACATTGTCTCTAAGGCCACCAAACGTCTATCATTGTTGCCCATATGCGGCTTGCATCGGTTCTACATTTTATGCTAAGTTTGGTTGTGAACTTGATTTATGCATGAAAACGTTCACACCTGGTTATACACAAATACACGCGCACGTATTAAACAGAAGCAGTAAATAAGACCCGTTACGTGCACAGCATGTGTGCTGTTCGGTTCATCCTCATCATAGATCAACTACAACCTTAACAGAGACTCTGCTAATCTATAAATCAGTGGAGTTTGCACTTTACATGGCTGTTATATTATCCTGAGTCCAGGCACCCAAAGTGAAGGATTGGACTAACTAAAAGGTCATATTGTTTACGAATTATTTCTCAAAGGCATTGTGGGTAAAGAGCGCAGTTACAGCCCAAAAACGGCGGAGAACTCACGGCCGCCTTGCGTTGCATCTGAGGGCTGCTGGTAATTCTGTGAGGCGGCGGCCATTGCCTCGTCCTCTGTGTTCAGGTTGCTTTTTATGATCCTGGCGGGGTGGAGCGGCAGTGCGGCACAGAGGCGCTCAGCATTCAGCTCAGAGCTTCAGCCCGGCGAGGATTCTGGAGAAATGTGAACGCTGCTGTCACACTTGGCTGCTGTCCCTGTGTGCTTTTCTTTTGCTCTCTATCTCGCCATCTCTGGGCAGAAAACAGCGGAACGCTGAAGGATGGCCTCCATTTTGCGGCGAACGTGCTAGCATGTTTCACCAGAGACTGTTCTGTGAGCTGGTGTTCTGTGAGCTGGTGTCCTGCATTCGTCTGCAGGAGAAGCCTTAAAACGAGTATAAAATAGTGTTTTTTTGTTGTTTGTCTTGGTTAGTTATTTGCGATGACTTCATTCTGGCTAAGAATAAACCGCTCGTACTAACAGCGTCATGTAATCACGCACGCTGTTCATCTGCATTGTTTTTCTCCTAATTCACTGAAGTTATGCTAACGAGGAAACATGGCCAATACATTAGTGCTAAACTCAATGTGCATCCTGCAATTCCAAATCTTACAGTCTGGTTTTGAGTGCTAAACCGCGAAGGATGCAGGAGACCGCATGGGATATAATGCGTTGCTCCACCACAGCGGTCCGGGAAACTGGAACGCTGGAATTTAAAATGCCTGACTGCATGTCACCTCTGGACGCGTCATATTATGAATCTTTCCTGCTGCAAAGATCGCTACAAAATATACACACAAGTCTCTTTAAAACTACAATGTGTTTGTACGCCACAGGTTATGTTGCTGAAATACAAACCATAAGATGTTAACAAACCCAGTGTCCAGTTACAAGACAAACTGTGTTCTTCTTAATGATCAGTCAAACATCAGTTTCAGCGTTCCTCAGAAACATATATGTATTCAGAATGAGGGGCAGCTTCAGCAGAACGACGACGTTTTGATAGTGTAAACGATATCGTTTGGGAATCAACAAATCAAGAATCAAGCGTTAAATAAATTAGGATAAATTAGTATTAGTATCAGATCCTGTCGGCACTGATCGTAATCACAAAGCTTATTCTGCTCAAGTCACAGAAATGGATCTAAGCTAAACGAAAGCCAGCTGACTTTAGTCCTGACCCCCGCTCAATATCACTGTCAGGTTACTGCCAGGGGCCGACCTGTGGCAGTGTGATTGTCTGTGTGCTAAAGGGGAATTATTATGGCTTTGATGATGTTTTTGGGGTGCACTACGACATGTGTTTCTTGTGTTTCTGCTTTGTTTTTTAAGAAATGTAATTTTTTAAATATTTCCCCTTTATTCTACACCACTGTTTCCATTCTCATAAAAACAGGCTGTTGAGTTCCTGGTTCTACAAAGCCCCTCCTTCCGACTTACAGAATGGGCTCTGATTGGTTAGCTCACCCAATGTGTTGGCTAATTGGCTAACAACCTTGTGTGCGCTGTCTGGAAATGTCACGGAGTTGACACGAAGGGGCGGAGTTTATTCAAATTCTGGAGATCATGACATTACAAACCCAGGAATAGAACTGTACTTTTCAGTCGTTTATTGTGGTCCATAAAATGTGATTCGTGACAAGAAAATACGTCCCTTTGCAGTGAACGTTTAACGATGCAACCGCAGATATCGTTTCTGCTCAAAAAGCAACGCAACTAACTAAAGTTGAAAAAATTAAACCGTATAATTGGACCTTTTAAAAGCACTGGTTCAATAACAAATTAGCTAAATTACAAATTAGTAGGGCTCTCACAATATGCTAATGAATTCATCTTGTATTGCGATAATCGATATTTGCTGAGAAAAGCGCCCAAAGAAATATCATTCGAAAACATTTCATTGTATTGCTAGACCAAAGCATTGAATTACCATTTCAGAAGTGACATTTCCACGTGATTTAACACATCATCACTGGCCTACAGTTCCCAGCGATCTGTTTCTGACGCGTTTTTCAATCCCATTTTTTGATTGCATGATTTTTTTTTACAATTAATCACATAACGCTTCAAATTGACAGCCCGACAAATTAGTGAGTAATTCCGTGTGTTTCAATTTGAATATTTCAAATTAGTGTCACAGCGAATGTGTTGCCGGTTGGGGAATTCTGTAATACACAAAGCTTTCATCCATGCAGATGAACGAAATGATTGCACACGCCGAGCGGAAGAGAGAGAGAGAGAGAGGGTGTCATGTTGTGTACGAGATAAAACACGCTGACTTGACCTTCGGTATCCTTGCACACAAAGCCCCCCTGTGGCGCGCCAGCCCGGGGTTTCATCCCAGCCTCCGACGCGCCTCATGCAGTGCTGTTAAATCCGCAAATCTCGACCTGCCTCTGCTCATTCGGGGAAAAAAAGAGACGAGATACAGGTGCATTGGCAATCTGCAACCACGCTCCAGATCCTGCATGAGAGCAGATTGCAGTCTCTTTGTGACACGACAGCACCGCCGCAGGCAACACATGGCTGAAAAACGGCCCTAAACCAGCCACTGGAACATCAGCTACGCAGCGCGTTATATCTGTGCGCGCCTCTAATGTTTTGACATTGAGATCAACAGTGATTTGAAGCTGTGCGGCTTGATGCACAGCGTGTAAAACACAGAGAATTGCGTTGTGCGAACGAAAGCTTGTGCACAGGCTTACCTAGCTGACAGAGAACGTTCTCAGAACGTTGGCTAACGTTCTTTAAAAATTCACTCAACGTTAACAAAAACTGTCTTGCGGGTACGTTAGTAGAACGTTTTATACCATAAATGAAAAACATTATTTTTAAGTTGTGAGTGGAATGTTTTAAAAAACAGTACAGAATTAAAAATGTTTAAATAACGTTCCTACAACCAAGCAGTAATGTTAATACAGTGCCTAAAAACTGGACATTGTGGACAATGTTTCTAGAACATTCAAAACACCATTTGTAACATTTTGTTACTTAATGGAAACGTTAAGGAAACGCTCTTATAACCTACAATTGTTACCTGGAAGCTGCTTTTATCAGTTGCTTGTGGCACTGCACACTCAAATAAATGACGCAGCTGTGATAATATGTCCAGTAAGTAGCAGAGAAGAAAAGTGTAGAAATGTTATTGGCCATTGCAAAGCTCCTGACAGAGAACTCATGTTATGCAGGTCAAGTTGAACTCCTAACGTCTGCTCATCATAGAGTTAATAGTGGTCAAGTACGAGGTTTCAGAAATGAATAAACCATTTTAAATCAATGAATGAGTCACTCAAATACCTGAATTCTTTTACAGCACATAAAAAAACGCTGAATATGACTGTATGGACATCCAAACCAAATTAAAAACCAACAAAAAACACCAACCAAGCAATGCTACGTTATATATTTAATATTTGGGCAATGCTCGGATTAAACCTGTGTCACTGCAAAACCGTGTTATTAACCTGATTCTGGACCTGCACCGTGGTATAAGCAAAAATAGTATTTTGTGTCCTGAAGTATCATTTTAAACTTACTGTGTCGTAAATAATTGTTACATATTAATCATTCTTGACTACGGTACACAGTACAGTATATTACAGTACAAGAACATTACTATCTGATATCATCTGGCAAAGCTCTTTTAAATGATAAGTAGCTTGTAAAAAAGTAGCTACATTAAAACAGAAAAGCACTATAATAAAGCTATATGGGTGGGAGGGGGCAAAATCTCTTAAATTATTAAACATTAGCAGGTTATCTGAAATAAAAACAAACAGGATTCCAGCGAGGTAGATAATATCAAACTCGCTAAAATAAACCCGATTTCCTAATGCTATCTGAGAGAGAGAGAAATTCTAGCGGAATTTAATTTGTTATTGCCTCAACTCACTCGGTTCACAAGAGCGTGTCTGTAACGTCACATGACATTAAAAAACAGCAAACGACACTGCTGCGGTCTTTGTTGTGAAAAGTATGTTGTTACTGGAAAAGCTTTACTGTTATGAAAACCGTAAGCTTGTTACTGTACACTTGTACAGTAAAAATGTAGTTCAGTTATTGGTGTCACCGCTTTTAGTTGGTTCCTCCCCAGCACTGGACTGGGCTCAAATGGTGATTTTTAGTGAAGAAGTCAGCTCACATTGGTAAGAGACCCATCATGCTGTCTCGCAGAGTAATGAGAAGCCCGCTCTGTCTTGCTGTGTTCACTGATAACAGGTCACATTTACTATTTCACTCGAGTGTGAATCTCTCTGGCTCTTTCACGCTGAATGCACCCCACCTTCGCAGCACATGGAACGTGTCCAAGATGCAACAGAGCAGAAACCGAAAGATAAAAAGGTAAATGGCTATTAAAATAGCCTAGAATTTAAAGGGGTTAGGTACTGGCTGATAATACTACATATCAATA